>CBVK0100099553.1:0-24445 GCA_900067695.1 Picea abies | reverse complement strand
CCCCCCCCCCCCCCTCTTTTTTTTTTCCTGCTTCTTGTTTCTTTTCCCTCTGCTTTCTCTGCTACCCTCGTCTTTTTGGATTCCTCTTTCTCTGCTCTTTTTCTTTGTTTCTCTTCTTTTGATTTCTTGGCTATTACTTGCTCTATTTACTGCATTGTTGAATCTGCATGTTCCTCTTGATTTTTCTTGTATTTCCCAATGGCCTCTATGGTTTGATTGTAATGTTTTTTTCTTTTTCTTTTTATCCCTGAGATTTTCTTCTGGCCTCTTCTTGGATAATATATCGGGTTATTAATGCTTCCCATTGTTGCTTCATTTCTTTCCCCTTATTTTTTCATCTTTGAATTTCAATAGGAATTCCTCGAAGGACATAGTCCTCCTGAAAATGTCTACTTGGTGTTCTTCTTCATGTTAGATGGGATTCACTAATGCTACAGATTGAAAATGACTCAACATTATTCCCTTAGGATCATACTGCCTAGATTTCTCTACATGCAAAAGCAATTATTTAAGGGCTTATGCTTTTTTTCTGGCACGGGGGACATTTTTTAAGGTCTGTGACCCTAAATTTATAGGGAATCTAGGACAATATATCTTAGAATCGATGGATAATACAGTTGTGACCCTGGTCTCCACTATTTGGTATGCTATCTCCCTAATAACTAATTTCTAGGGTATGTGCTTAGGAAGAAAATAAGGAGTTCCTATGCTACCAAAAATCCTAATATACACATAGTGCTTCCTAATGTACTATTATCCAATTTCTTTAATAGCCTGCAAAAAATTCAATGAATATTCTTAAGGGGTGTTGTTTATAAATGATAACATACATCGATACTAGGAAATTCTCACAAATATCATAAAGACGTTTTTTTATAGTTGTCCTCCCATAATTGAAAACAATAAACATGAATTGGGAATAAAGTAGGGTTCCACTTCCATCCCATCCCAAGAAAACTATGTGCAACACAAATATCATCTATCAAGTAAGTAAACATGAACAAAACTTGGGTTTTCAGTGTTGGTTCTCTCCTTGTTGTTTAGAAAATGTTGATGGACAACAACTAAGCCCAATTGAATATATTTCTATTCTCTACTATATAGTGTATCATTGGAGTCCATTCTCTCTTGAAGTGAATGTTGTTCTCTTCGCCATACAATATGCATATCCTGGAGGACAACAACCTATAGAGTTCCTTCATATTGTGGGTCATAAATTTTTTATTACTTTTTGGTGTGAAAGGTGTTATGTCCTCCCACCACTCTTGAATTACTTCCTCCACATATTTGTGTCTATCCTTGAATTTGTATAGCAATTCCGCATTCAGGGGAAATATCGACTTAGGCAGCTCATATCAAACATGAATTTCTTTTGTCTTCAAAGATGCTATGGGATTCTTGTATTCATTCAATATGGTGCATGTCTCTTTATCCATATGAGAAAATTCCCACTCCTTGGCATCATTATACGCCATGAGAGAAATTTTGGTTGCTATAGCATATAGTCAATTTTCCTTGATATTTTGATACACATTTAAATTGTCATGTTTTGACGGGAAGTCTTCCATTACAAACATATCGTATATATGGCCAGGTTTGGCATACATCCAAACCATCATGATGGTTATTATCTATTAGTTTCATGGCGTTAGGATATTTTCCTTGCACCGATGGGTTTTCCACGACTCTCCTGCCCCTTTTGAATGTAGATTTCATTGTGTGAGCTTTAGACATCCTGCAAAATTGGAGATAATACAAGTATATGGGGATAACAATGGTTATTTGGTATAATTATGCATCACTTTGAAGTGTAAGCTATGTGTAGAAATATTAAATTATGTAGACTAAAGCCAATATTTTAAATGCTCTTCACAAGGCTCTAAACCAATGATAATAACTGTGTAATTCCGCCCAGATTAGGTTTTAAATTGACCATTTACACCACACACACAACATTAAATGCTTCCTACAACTACAATTTATGAATGATGCACTACTGTACATTTACCACTAATGTGTTTAAGAAGAAACTCTTCGGAACAAGGGTTTTCATAAACAAGAGTTTTCAGAGAAAGTTGTCCATAAGACACTGCTTTGGAAATGATTTCTTTTGAAAATCCTTTTGGACATTTGAGTCTTCGAGAAATTAGGATTTTGGAAGAATAGTCTTGGGAAAAGAAAGATTTCAGAAGGAAATAACATGCATGATTACCTTTTGTTTCGATGGGGGTTCCACAAAGAAATATTGGATGTCTTGAAATTCTTGTTTTCAAAGTAAAGGAGCTATATGCAGAGGTGTTTAAGTGCCTTTTGCAGTTACATTGATCAATGGGATATGATGTTCACAAGATTATAATGAAAATAGTGTGAATTGGCACCTAAGGAGTTAAACCACAGGTTCACAATATATACTTCCTTTTGTTGTTGCCTTAGGACCAATCATCTTTTGACAGAATCCTATGGTATAGAAGATGTACATTAAGGAGGACCACTAGGTATTGGTAAAAGATTATTGGAAGAAACCTTTCGGGATAATTTTTGATCGTTGTTTGATAGTATCTTTGATGGGAAAAGGACAACAATGAAATTTCGACAAGCCATCGATATTTAGACTTTAGAATATTATTATGATTCTCACAAGATACTCCCTAATGAAAAACCTCCAATACAAATTATCTTATAAGCCTTTTGATGTTCAAAATTTGGGAGAGTGTTCTCTAGTTACATGCTTGTCTTTTCCAATTAGGAATTTCTGAATATAAAAGTTTCGATAGCCCCTGGACTTGGTTCAATACATGCACACTCGATTTATCAACTTGGGAGGGTACCTTAAAAGGAAGTTATAACTAGTTTGAGCTTGAGAAAAGGGACTGATGAGACTCTTAGGAAACCTCAAAAGGACTACAGATCAATGTATTTATCCTTCAATAAGTTGGGACTACATAGAGATAATAATAGTTCCTTTGCACGTACCTAGCTAAGTTAGTAGTGAGAAAATATCCTTTCTTAAAATTTGATTGGGGGGGCATTAGAATTCCTTGGAACAAGGAATTTCAATGTGTGGTTGTCGGGGGCACAACAAGTGGGTCACTTGATACAAAACTATTTTTAAAAGTGAGGTCATAATATAGTTAGTGAAGGAGGCGCATCACCATGTGGACCAACCTCTACTTGCCACATGGATCTTTGGTTACTATTTATGATTTTTTTCAAAAGGGAATAAATTTCACATCCAAAGTCCGTTTCGGTGCCAATTAATTTTTAAAAAACCTATTTTTTCAAGAGCCTTCCATCTAGACCATTAGTTTCATATTTTAAATCAATATTCTCTGCAGATTTAATATGGATTCTCCTGGTGATCTTTTGCTTACCAGTACCAACTACTTCTCATGGAAATTCCAAATTAAAGACATATTAAGAACTAAAGGAATATATTGGATTACCTTGGGAAAAGAAAAATAACTCACTATTGATGAAAATAAAGTCAAATGGGCTAATAAGAATGATGAATCATGTGGACTAATCGGAATGTCCATCTCTCCTTATTTTTTAAGGTTTCACCTTCAAGGAATTGATGGCCCAAATAAATCTTGGGAAAAGATTGAATTTGTGTTTGGTAAACACAATATTACTCAAGAGAAAATCAATTAATGACTTTGAGTCCAAATGATCATTTCATTGAAGATTAATTATCTCAGTTCAAAACACATACTTTTATGTGTAGACTACAAAATATATTTGAAGGAAAACCAAAGCATGTATATTATTATTTCTAATCTTGCTAGTACATAGTCTGTGCTTCTGTATACCTTTTATGCCACCAGAGAAGCTCTAAGGAGTGCTTATCAAAATACCTCTATTGAGTGTTTTTGTGATGCTTTGATTAGAGAGAAATATAATCTTGTGCAACTTGGAGTAATCAAGATTACCGGTACGTCCAAAAAATACTTAGTCGCCCAACATCAAGATAAATCCAAGAATTCCAAGAAGAAACATCCTCGCCACAATAATAAGAAAAACAAGGGTCCCAAACCTCTCAGTAAGCTTTTGCTCCAAAACACAAAAGTAAGAAGACTGAAAAACATTGCAAATTTTGTGGAAAATATGGTCACATGGAGTCTAAATGTTTTAAAAATATGGAAGCATTAGAAGCAATTATGAAGAAACACAACATTGATATTGATTCTTCTTCTATTCTTCTTCTAGACATGTATTTTTTGCTTCTAGTTTCTCCTTCAATGCAACTTCTAGTTCTTATTCTTTTGATGAGTGGATTATTGATTCTGGAGCATCTTATCATATGGCTAAGGATAAATCCATATTTTCTTCTCTTAATGAATGTAACACCAAAAATGTATTTGTTGGTGATGATGTGTCTCTTAGTGTTGTAGGGTTTGGAATGGGTCAAGTATATAATGGTAATTTCAAAGATGTATTATGTGTTCCAAGTCCTTCTTGCGACCATCTATCAATGTATTAGATCACTCATCCAGGTGAAGGTAAAATCGTAGAGTTTTCACCTGACCAAGTTGTAATCAAGGATTTAGAAGATCCCAAGCATGTCCTTGCTACTCAAATTATTGATGATATTATCAGGTTTGTACAATTTTGACAACTTCGGGTCATCATATTTTCCTTTAGTTTTTGTTTCTCATAGCGAGGAATTGAGAAAAAAATGGCATGAGCGGTTTTGTCATCTAAACTGTCACTCATTGCAACAACTATGTAATCAACACATGGTGACTCGTCTTCCTCTTTTTTCTTGCATATATGGTGTTTGTGTCGGTTGTGTTCTCGGAAAACATCATCGGGACAATTTTGACAAAGGTGCCTCCCAGCATGCCTCGACCCCTTTGCAAGTTGTTCACAATGATTTATGTGGTTCTCTTGTGTGGTTCGTTTCTTGTCCTTCTTTCTCTAAGTGCAAGTATTTCTTAACTTCAATGGTTAAGAACATATAATGGAGATGAATATGTGAATAATAAATTTACAAGTTATTGCACTACAGATGGCATCTAGATGCAACATATTGTTCCATATACACCACAACAAAATGGTGTCGTTGAAAGAAAGAATCACATGTTAAAAGAAATGTCTAATTCTATGATCCAATCTAAGGGATTAAGTCTTCATTATTGGGTGAAAGCCATCAATTGTGCAAATTACATAGTAAATCACACTTTCAGAAAGGATCTTAAACATATAACATTAGAAAAAACATGGAATAAAATTAAGTGAGATGTAAACCACTTTCGTGTATTTGGTAGTGTAGCATGGGCTCACATTCCTTATGAGAAAAGGAAATATGACATCCTCATGCTCGACATTTAGTAACCTAACAATAAGAACAATTTTCTTGATATGATCTTTATTTGAATCCTTTCTATCAGGGTCAAACTTAGGAAGTAAATTTTTAGGGTGTTTGGGTAAAGGTTGGACTGCAACTAGTGCTGCAATAACATTCAGGACCAACCACGGTTGGTTATTTGGTTGATTCACATTGGATTCTGTCATACCTCCATGACTTTCTATGGTTTCTCCTTTAGGTTATTCTTTGGTTTCTCCTTCAAGTGGTCCTTTAAGATATTTGGGTGGAGAATGAGGTGGACTAGGTGGTTGGCCACCACTGGCCAACATATAATATTCCAAATTCAAGTCCGACAAGTTCGTAAGTCCTTGTAGAATGTTAGAGAGATGATATCCATGAGACACGACTATTGGGTTCTCTTCACCAATCAATAGATATTCAACAGTCAGTATTTGTGGGGGTATCTTTCTTTGGCTTAGTGGTAAAGGATATTAAATCGTCTTAAGATCTATTTTATAAACAATCTCTCTTTTATAAATAATAAGAGAGTCTTTTCAGTTTTAGTGATTTTTCATTTCCTATTCTTGATAGTTCATATTACAATTTTGTTCTATTCAAAATTCAAAATATTTGTACATGAGATAAAATTTAAAGTTATGAGACTAGTCCTTCAGATGCCTTCTTCTCCATATAGGTGGTCCACAATTCTAATTGTTTGAGGACTTCTTCTAATCTATCCAATTTCATATTTTCCAGTTGCATCTCCCCATCACATAGCTTCGTGACCACATCTCTCTTGATTTCTTGTTTAATTTTCTTGACATAATCTTTGGCCAAAATATTTATTTTGATAGGATTAACCAAATACTTATGAAAAATATCTTTGTCTATTTGTTTGAGTTGATTTATCTTGTATTTGATCATATCTCTGTGCTTTGTCACATCTTTAAGCTTAATCTCATTGGTACTTGCCTCCTCCAAACATGCCATGGTTTCTATTCCAAAATATTCTAATATTTGATCGGAAGAGTTCCAAATCCCGATACAGGTTTTGATGGCCATCTCTTTGACTTCCTTTACTTCATCAAATAATTCCTTGTGCGAATTGATTAGAATTTGATTCTTCATTTTTTGTTTAGAATCATATTTGGGTAAGGTTTCGAGTGTCTAGGTATGCCTTTCCTACCAATATGACACTTTGTCAAATGCACGTTGAGCCTCCTTGTATGGGCTCCTCTTCTCATCAACTTGTTCTTGTAGCATTACTAGGTCATCATAATGCCTCTATACCACCACATCATGAAAACCTGGTCTCCCACTTCATAACTTCGGTCGGTCCTGTGTGCATCTGCATAGCTTTTCTGCCTATCCTGTGCTTCCTTTAGTCTCTGCCTAATCTGAATCACCTGTTCCTCCATTTATTGAATCAATTCTGGCCCAACTGTTACTCGGTCTTCTAGTCTATCCCAACTCAATGGCGTTCTGCATGGCCTCCCATACAAAGCTTCGTAGGGTGGCATTCCGATGGAGCTATGATAACTGTTATTGTAGGCAAACTCTACCAAAGGTAGGTACTTCTTCCACTGGGTTTGATTATCCATTACATACATCCTAAGCATGTCTTCCATGACTTGATTTACTCTCTCAGTCTACCCATCTATTTCAGGATGATAAGCTATGCTTAAGTTCAACTGAGTCCCCAACGCTGACTGTAAACTTGTCCAAAACCTAGAAGTGAATCTGGAGTCCCTATCTGAAATGATCTTCTTAGGTATCCCATGCAAATGGATAACCTCGCTTACAAACACACGTGCCACATCAGTGACATCGTAAGTGTCTCTAACCAGAATAAAATGAGCACTCTTGGTCAACTTATCCACTACCACAAGAATGACATTGTGTCTATGGGATGTGAGCGGCAACCCCACAACAAAATCCATAGAGATGACTTCCCATTTGGACATAGGAACATCATGTGGTTGTAGGAGGCCTGCCGGGTGATGGTGGTCGGCTTTCACCTATTGACACTCTAGGCATTTGGTGACAAAATGGACTACATCGCACTTCATGCCTACCCAAAAGAAGAGCTTCTTCATATCTGCATACATTTTCTTCACTCCCGGATGCGCACAATAAGGTGATCTATGGGCTTCCTTCAGTATGATGCTTCGAATATCCCCATTCTATGGAATGTGCATCCTTCCTCGATATCTTAACAGTCCATTTGTTTCCAGACTATATCCTTCATATTTTGGATCTAACTGCCTCCCGCTCTGGAGGTTTGAAGTAACCTTTAAATACCAACTGTCTCCTGGGAGTTGTGTCAACACATGTTCCCTCAGATTGACCTTTAAGTTTACCAAGGAGAAGATACGTGGTCTCCTACTCAAGGCATCTGCGACCACATTTTCCTTTCCCATGATGTATGATATACCAAAATCGTACTCACTCATAAACTCACTCCATCGCCTTTGCCTGACATTCAGATCTCTTTGAGTGAAGAGATTTTTTAAACTTTGATGGTCTGTTTTGAGCTCAAAATTTCGCCCAACAAGATAGTGCCTCCAAAGTTTCAGAGCTAGCATTATAGCTGCTAACTCTAAATCATGAGTCGTGTATAGCTCCTCATGTTTCTTCAACTTCCTTGATGCATAAGCTATCACTCCTCCATCCTGTATTAGCACAGCTCCCAACCCTTTCTTCGAGGCATCTATGCAGACCGTGAAGTCCTTTTCCATATCCGACACTCATAGAATTGGTGCACTTGTTAGTAACCTCTTAAGCTCAATGAATGCACTATCACACTCTTCTGTCCATTCATACCTGACCCCCTTGCGTTGCAAGGTGGTGATGGGTTTCGCTATTTTTGAGAATCCTTCTACAAATCTCTGGTAATAACCCGCTAGCCCCATGAAGCTTCTCACCTCATGGGCATTTTTCGGCACTGGCCACTCCATAATGGACTTTACCTTTTCGAGGTCCACATAGATTCCTTCACCGGAAATGATATGACCTAAATAGTGGATCTCTTTCTGGAAGAAGGAACATTTTGACAATTTCCCATACAATTTGTTCTCTCTAAGGCAGGACAACACTATTCGCAAGTGTTCCTCATGTTCTCTTTCATTCTTGGAATAGATGAGGATGTCATCTAAAAAGACTTGTACAAAACGGTCTAAGTACTTCCGGAATATGCCGTTCATGAGGCTCATGAATACTGTTGGCGCATTGGTCAATCCGAAAGGTACTACAACAAACCCGTAATGTCCAAACCTAGTTCAGAAGGCCGTTTTTGGGATATCACCTTCCTTAATCCTTAACTGATGATACCCTGATCGCAAATCAATCTTTGAGAATACTGCTGCTCCTTTCATCTGGTCAAAGAGGTCATCTATTCGCAGCATTGGGTACCTATTTTTCACTGTAGCACGATTCAAGTCCCTGTAGTCTACACACAATCGTAAGGATCCATCCTTCTTCTTTACAAAAATTACTGGTGCGCCCCAAGGTGAGACACTAGGCCTTATTAGCCCTAAGTCCAGTAACTCTTTCAACTGCATTTGTAATTCACAAAGTTTCGTCGCTGTCATCTGATACGAAGTCTTGGAGATTGGTTCTGCACTAGGTTTTAGCTCTATAGTAAAATCAAGCTCCCTTTTAGGAGGTAACCCTGGTAACTCATTCGGAAAAACATCCTGAAATTCTGACAATACCGGGTACTGATCCAATGAGGGTCCCTTCCTTTCATTCACTACTTCCAATACATAAAGTCGACACCCTTGTCTCAAGCATCTCTTAACCTTCATAGTTGATATAAAGCGTAACAACACTTTTCTCTGTACACCCTGGATCTCTACTGGTCTTCCTTCATCATCGACACAAAGCACCCTCTTTGCGAAACAATCTAGCAAAGCTCGATGAGCTGCTAACCAATCCATTCCAATTATTAGGTCATATGCCCCAAGAGCAGTGGTGTATACCTTCAACCTAGTAGTACACACTCCCAGGTATACTATACAATTATCAACACTAGGTCCTACCACTTGTTTTTCCCCCGAAGCCATCTCGACTTGTTTAAATTCATCGTGCTCGTAGGCTACCAACCCACTCTTTTCTAATGAAGATGGTGAAATGAAACTATCTGTCGCACCAGAATCAAACAAAATATTAACATTGATATGATTTAGAATACCTGATGACTCCACCACCGTGGATTGATGTTCTGCCTGGCGATTATTAACTGTTGCGTAAATCTGGTGGCTTCTACTTGCTCTCCCCATTGGTGTCTTTCCTTCTCTATGCATGAATCCTGATTGTAACTCTGGGTAGTCGCCTTGGTAATGGGTTCCTCCGCACCCCCAACAGGTAACACAAGATTGAACTTGTGCGTTGTTATGTGACTGCCTCTGAAATGAGTTCCTTCCCCTGGAACCCCTGCCCCTACTCGTTGTTCCCTGAGATGGTTGTAGACCTGTCTGCACCATTGGCGATGAACGATATGCTGCACTCGCTGCCATTGAAATCCCTACAGCTACTGTCCTTGGCGCGACTCTGTTACCATATGGTGGTGGTCTTGAGCTCCCTCCCCTAGGAAATGTCCTCGGGGCCTTTCCTACGAATCCAGAGCGATGCGAAAATGTCGGTCTTGCACCCCCGGCTAAGTTCATGTGTTCTTCCGCGTAACATGCATTTTCCACCGCTTCTGCTACTGAAGACGGTTTCCACATCCGCACCATAGCTCTTATCTTAGGGTTCAATCCATAGATGAAGTGCTCTGCCTGTCGTTGGTCATTATCCATATACGACACATATTTGACCAGTTCCATAAACCTGATCTCATATTCTTCTATAGTTCTGTTTCCCTGTACTAAGGCATGAAATGCCCCTACCTGTTGTTCCTCGTAGTACGCTGGTAGATATTTCCTTCGGAACCTCTCCTCAAAAAGTTCCTAAGATACTGTGTCTGGGGTAAGGTGCAGTTGTCTTTCCAGGTTGCCCCACCAGTTCAAGGCGCTGTCTCTTAACTGAAAAATGGCGATCTTTTCCTTTGAATTGGACGCATAGTCCCTTAAGGAAAAACACCTTGTCATGCCTTCCAACCATGCTTCCGCGCGTTCACTGGTGCGACCCCTGACAAACTCCAGAATTTTGATCTTCTGCAATTCTCACGTGATGCCTTCAGGTGGAGGTCCTCCCCCTGAATCCTTTGATGCTTCTAGATTACCCGTTCTAGACGGTGGGGGTTCCACTTCAGTCCTTGTCGGTTGTCGCCCCTTTAAAGTCTTGTTGATGGCTTCCAACGAGCACAGTATGAGGGCTAGTTCGGGCGATGGCGGTGGTGGCGCTGCTTGCGACGACGCTCCCCTACCTCGATTCCCTCGAGTCTTGACCATCCTGTATGCTTTGACCTGCATCAACCAGAGTTGTTAGGGTGAGTTCCAGGATGTTTCAAATTGGTGCTACTCAAACTAGAAATAGGGTTAGGCGTAAGTTTTCTTTACTTGTCTGTAAACAGACATTACTCCATTAGGGGATTGGCTAGGTTAGGGTTAGGGTTAAGCGTCTAAGCTTGATTTCTTCGCCCCTACGAAAATAACTATTGGTTCCTTTTCCCTGTAGCTACGCTAGCCTTGCGCCTTACTCGCCACTTCCTATGCTTACTCTCCTAGTGCATATGTCGCCTCCTTCCCGCTTGTCCTAGTCTAAGCCCTTTTAACTTTTCGCATACAACTTGATTAAAATGACTTTCGACCTTATGTTTATTAATTTACGCTGAAAGGCGTACACCTATTGACAATGGGCATAATTAATGATCTTTTAATCTTATTTAACCTTAAACCCTTATCTGATGGCTATGCATTGAAGATGCTCGCATATTCTTAGTCGTCCTCCAAAATCAATGGGTCTGATTTATTGTTCATAACTTTCTTGCATTTATCAAGGCATCCGTTAACATGTTTACTTTTAACATTTACCTAATCACATAAAAAAACGCTGTAAGGTTATATACTTACATGTTTAAATGATTAAATAGGATTAAACCGCGGCATCTAAATATTTATCCACAACTGGCAACCACGTATCAACGTTCACCAGCACTATGTACCTTTCGGCGTTAGAGTTCTTCTTAAGACGCTTCGCTTGGTGGGTGGTCTTGGGTATGGCAATTAGAGTATTTATATGTGAAATTATTTGTAAAAGTCACATCGTGTGGTGCGTTGGCAAGGCGGACTTTGTAAAGACTTGACTGGTGGGGAGGTCCGGGGTTCGATCCCCGTGGACTCCAAAATATTTTAATTTAATTAAGTAATCATAATTACTTTTAATTAATTAATATACTTAGTTTTAATTTGATGTGTATATTATATTATTATTACTGGTTTTTTTTTAAAAGTGCACATGTGGTGCGTTGGTGTTTGGTTGTTCCTTAAGGCTTAGGTAGTGGGCGGTCGTTGGTTCAAAACTCATTGACCCTCTAACATTTTAATTATCTTTTTAATATAGTTTAACTTTATTTTACCTTAATTAAACTAATTAACTTTTCTTACTAATTAAACTTTAATTGAATCTTTAATTTGAATTTTGATAATCACTTTAACTTTAATATCGATAATTAACTTTAATAATTGTGGTAACAACAATAACTTTAATATCGACACTAGGTTAATTATTATTTTTTTTTTTTAAACACTCATAAAAAAAAATCTCGTTCTTTTATTGATTTCCTAAATTTATAATTTATTAGTTTATTAATATTTATTTCTATATATTATTTATTTATTATATTTTTTTTGAAATTGATATCGTAAAGAAAAGAGTAATAAATACAATTATTTGCTAAATAATTAAATCAAAATGGACTTACCCAGCTACGTGCATTTTGCATGTGCTCCATGTGTTAGTCCGCCTCCTTCTCGGCAGGCTCGTTGCTCGGCTCCTTCGCAAATGCTCGGCTCCCTCGCAATGCTTTTGCATTCTGTAACATGGGCACTCCTCCCATTCATTCTGTTTACTTCCGTTGGCATCCATTTTCTTCGAGCTTTGGTTGGTCATGGATTGTTGTCTGTGCAGTTCCATAGTAAGCATTTTCAGACCTCTGAGGAACACCATATGTGCAAGCTTTTATGAGGGCGTGAAGTGCATTTTGTCTCTCACAAACAAGCTGGACAACCCAACTGAAGAAGAACAAGAGAAATCAAAGGGGCTTGCTCAGAAGGGGCTTACACAGGCCTTCAATCAGCTGAAACAGTTAAAAGAGATGGATGATTCCCTTCTTGAGCAATACAAATTTTTAGAAGCGTTAGTCATGGCGTTCCATGAAGAATTGCATCCAGACGTGGAGCTTGTTCCCAAAAATGGGCCTCTAATCCATGACCATCGTGTTGTTATGGTATGTTCTCCTCCATTTTACAATTTCTAAAAGAAAAATCTGAAAGGCCTGGTTTCTTGACTTTTGTGGTGGCTCGAGCCTTTCACTACAGCGCAGGCCCTCGAGTCTCACGGGTAGAGGTGACCGGCAGCTGTCGATGACTGACAACATACACCTATAGGTGTCAAGCTTGTCTGTAACGCTTGGAGTTGGACACGCTTTTTTCCCTTTCGCCAGTGGACTGCGAGTCTGAGAGGCTTTGAAAATCCACCAGTAAGAGGTCGTTGCTTGAGAGTTTGATCAAATGGTTCTTCGGACCGACTGCCAGTTGAATTGGGCATTAAAGGATTTCGTTTTTATGTCCATTTTCATTGTCAAATTTCAACTTTGGGAACGAGATTTGTGCCTGGGAATTCTTAGTCTAAGCTGTGTTTAGGTTTACATTGTTGTTTTTTAGTATTAAACTGACATTTGGAATGGTAGGGGTTGAGGGTATGATTGTTTGTTGTGGGTTGGTGGTGGGGATGACAGTGGGTGCACATGGATGATGGGCCTGGTCTTCTTACTGGATTTTTGCTGGCATTCTTTTGCAGTGGCGGTGGGCTTAGATATCCATTGGTCTTTGTGTGTGAGAAGCTTAGAGGGCATGATTTGGTATTTTGATTGAAGAGGTAATGGGTTATTGATAATGGAGAAGCAAGTTGAGGGGAGACAAATCTGGCAGTAATATTAGTAGAGTCCGAGGTGAAGGTGGGTAGCATCTTGATGTATTTGTAGTATGTCTAAAGCATTCATAGTTGCCCCTCAAATGAAGAAGCAATGGTGGCTTACTAACAAAAAGGTGGGGTTTTTGTTTTCTTTCGGTAATTTTTGTGTCTTTTGCCTTAGTTTTATATGGATTTGGAGTATGTTGCAGAGTTAAGCTGTTGGGATTTTTTAATTTGGTTGGTTGATTGATGGATTTTGGGGCCTAAATGATGGCAAATGAATTGGTTTTTGGGGTTTTTGAATGATGCATTTTGCTGTAGGGTTGCTTTGGTGCTTGAATTGTGAATGACATGGGTTGCGTTGTTGATGACTGCATATGGTTTCAAGGATGATGCATTTTGATACATTGTAGGTTAATGAGTTGTTTGGTTCTGCGACTAGTCTCTGGTTCTGCAATGCAGCCTAGTCTCTGGTTCTGCAATGTAGCTTATTGAGTTAAGGGGATTTTTGTTGCAAGGTTTCTAACGCGTTTGAGTTGAAACTAACATGGAATGTGTTATTAATGAATGCATATGGTTGCAAGGATGATGTGTTTTGATGCAATGTAGCTTAATGGGCTGTTTGGTTATGTGGGTAGTCTGGTTTTGCTATCTATCCTACTAGGTTGTTGGATTTTTCAAGAGGTTGTGTGTATTGTGTTGGAATGATTTTAAGGAGCTCGTCTCCAAAGAGAAAACCCATATACCTATTTCAAATCTCATTTGTTTGGGATTCTCAGCTGATTGGTGCATGGCTATGGCAGTTAGAGTGTTTTGGGGTTTGCTAAATAGTTTTCAAGTATACCCTTGTATTCATGACATTATTGATTATAGACAATGATCATTCTGCGTCTTCTCATATTGCCAATGCATAGACGACTGGGGATGGAATTATTACAGACACATTCAAGAAACATATTTTGTCTCTTTTTTTTTTTTGAAGAATTGTTATGCATTCCTATGAAAGGGTGTTCGATTTAGTATTTCCAATTGGCCTTCATGGACTATATATATATATATATTTTTCTTCATGACCTTGAAAATCTATGTATCAATATCATTCTATGCAATCACTTTACTATTTGTTTAGAGTAGTTTACACAAACATGGTGGCCATTTTTGGCCCTAGCATTCAAGCCTATGCTCTGATAGCAACTGTAATGGCCGAATTAAATAAACAACCATTTAATTTACAACATAACAGTAAAATTCAAGAAATTTCTATAATTTAGCACATTCGCCTACAAATTTATGAATTATGATAAAATTTATAAGAGATTAAAACAATGCATAATTTGAAATACCTGAACCTGATGCTAATAACCCTCCATTTTTCCTTTACTTTCTTGACCGCTGCTGCACTGTAACACACTGCCCAAAACCTAGTTCCTCCCTTCCAACTAGGTAACTTCCTAGCTCCAGGATATCATATGGATATCCTGGCCCCCATGCCCCAAACCCCCAGCAACCCTGGTGCACTGATACAATCCCCACTCAAAATTTCACCTCTCTCTGCAAATCCTAGAGCTCCCAAAATCCATCCCCAACCTCCCGTAGAATCACCTCCCGTCCACCTCCTTCCCTTCCTTATCCCCCCTTCACCGACTTCCCCGCCTCATTTACTCCCTACCTAACTCATTTATTACCTTCTTATCCTTTCCCGTTAATGCCCCCTTATCCCCTTTATTTAATATCTTATCCCTTGTAGTTGATATGTTATCCCTTATTGGGTACGTAAATTAATTTAATAATATAATTTATTATCCTCCTTTTATTTATTTACCTTATTAATTAATAAGTTAATTAATACTTAAATTAATCATTGACAATCATGACTAACTAATTAATAATAATTAATTATTTAATGTTATTTTAAGAAATGATTATGGTTTAGCTAATCTTTTAGGACAGTTATATTATTAAATTAATTATAATTTAATAATCATATACATCTATTTAAGCAGGGTTGTTACACCACTAATGTGATATGGCCACATGGGAAAGAAGAACTCAACAAATTCCTTGAGCACCTTAACTTCCTTTCGGAAAACATCAAGTTCACCATGGAGCTGGAGTGGGACAATAACATTCCCTTTTTGGATGTATTGATTCACAAGAAACAAGATGGGACCTCGACCATCAAGTTTATAGGAAGAAAAAACATAGAAAGAGTTATTTGCATACAAACTCTTATCACCATCCCATTCACAAAATGGGAGTTCTAAACACCCTAGCCTTGCGAGCTATCAATATCCACTACTAGGAGAACACCTTCTAACATAGGTTTTTAGTGTTACAAAATTTGGAAGAATTAAAAAAAAACTCCACTACAACCTCCTCTATTGGCTTCAGAGGTTTTAATAGAGGTTTTAACTAAAAAACATTGGGTGGGCGGAGGTTGTAGTGGATGTTTTTTTTTCTATCTTTTTTATTATCCAAATGCACTATTGCACCCTTACATAAAACACCCTAGTGCATAATTGAAACTAAAATGCATCAATGCGCCCTTACATAAAATGCCCCAGTACGTACATAAAATTAAAACACATCGGTGCGTCATTGCCTAAAATGTCCTGGTGCATATATAAAATGAAAAAAAATCAGTGCGCCACTACATAAAATGCATCAGTGCATACATACAATGAAAAGGCATCGATGTGTTCATAGTTATTATGCCCCAGATTCCTATTGTGTTGTATGCAACATCGATTCTCTTATAATTTTTACGCATTGGTTCTGCATTGTTTGCATATGCAACATGAGGGCTCTCTAATATTACTAATGCTCTAGGGTGTTTTTATTTTATGTCTATCTTGGTGCTTGTATACTTCATATGTGTCGGTGCATGTATTACCCTATGCACCAAAAGGTATTGAAATTTCAAATATTCGAGGTGAGATGTCAACTTCATTCTTTGTTCTGAAGCACCAATTCTTTTATTACATTTAAAGCACCAATGCTTTTGTTATATTTAAAGAGTCGGTGTGTTTATGTTGTTTCAAGCACCTATTCTTTTATTATATTTAGAGAACCGATGCGTATTTCTCACATGAGCACCGTAAAATTTTAAAATGATATATATTATCACATATTATATGCATCGGTGCTTGATTATACTTAATATGAATCGATGCTTCAGTATACTTAATATGCACCTGTGTTTCAGTGTACTTAATAGGCATCAGTGCGTATAACCCCTTAAAAGGCATTGATTTATATATTATGGCACACACCATTTTGTGAGTTCATAAGAAGGCACCGATAGGTATATATTTCAATTAATTGTTTTTTTACCAATTTTCAGTTAATCATCTTAAAATAAAATATTTGTTGCAATAATATTGTTTTTTATATTTTTGTTATTTCATTTTGATACATTGATTGCATTAATGCATTATCCAATGGATTGCACCTCTGTTATTTGCAACAATGTAAATCATCCACATAATAATTAATCGACAATGCAACATTTTACAACATTTGACAATGCAATAAAACAAGAAACCCATTTTATGATATATGAATAAGAGACCCATGGTCATACAAAATGGGACAACATAAAGGTCCACAATAACCAAAATGGAAACAATATGCAATTGTTAAACTTATTGGTAACATGTCATCATGCAATTGGGACATTATTTCCACTACATTAAGCAAAATCCTTGATTTTTATAGAGAGAGATTCCAAAACATAGAAATTGAAATAACATTCAATTATATTGATTGCCATTCATCACTTGAACTACTGTCATTGCTCAAGCTACGTGCATCCCTAATTTTTTGATTAGTTGTAGGAGATATTGTACTTTAGTTATTTAAAGAGATATTTTCTTGCTCGACTTGTTTTTGGAATTCCATATGTTCATGTTTCATCTACAAACATAGAAATAAAGTGCAATAAGTATATCTACATTTATATAGTATAATATACATGATTGTGTAAATCAAAAAGTGTACCATAGCAACGAGTGATTAATAAACAATACACATGTTTTCAAATCTATGCCTCATGTCGTGTGCCAAAATATCTTATGTTGACTCCTCTACATACTTTGTTTCCTACATGTTTAATATGTCATGACAAAGCATAGTCGATATAATTAACATAAAGGTTTCTTATTACTCCACTATATAAAGGTTTCTTATTATTCCATTAATTATAAAAAAAAGGGAAGTTAAGAAACAAAGATACTTACAAATAGTTTAATTAAACCTTGATACTTCAACATATACTCACAACCCTCACTTAACCCAATGTTGTCCCATATTGTGATTCTAAGTCTCTTGTAAATAAACCCCAAGTATAATGAAAAAGAGGTGACTACCTTTTCACTATCCATTGATACTATTGATATGGTTTTATCTTAAAGTTCAAAGTTGCTATGTGAATCCTTTTCTTATCATCTATAATATTATGTAGTTCAAAATATTGCTCCATTTGGTTCACCTAGGTAAAGACCTATGTGTCATCAAACTTATTTAATTGAATCTTGGGAAAGTTGAATTTAAGACCACCACCATAATTAAATCCACTATTAGAGTTAGATTCACTAGTTAAAAATAGCTTATTATTGACAGTTTGTTCAACATGAATACTACCTTTATTTTCATGAGTTCCTTGCATTTTGATATGTCCTTTAGGGATTCTCTCATCTATAGCTTGATAGATCATGGAAATGGACTTTTGTATTTCTTCTTTATTTTCATCCATCTTCCTTTCTATTTATTGAATTTGTCTTTGTGAGTTTAGCCAATTATTAGACTTGTCACTCAAATCATTAAGTTGTTCCTCCAATTTGAACAACATGTTATGTGTGTCCTCATTTTCTTCTTGAGTCATATATGATATTTCTGTAGGTTTAATTGGTGTTGTCATATTTTTGGGACCCATATGGAATAATAATAATAATACTCCTCTATCCTATATTTATCACAAATTTTTAATCACTAGAAACAAATCTTCCAATAAAAAGTTATGCAATTGTAAGTTACGTACCTTTCAACCCTTAATTTGGAGTTTATCCTCCTGGCCGACCTTCCTTATGATGTAATTTTGAAATTTTGGTTCTTATAAGTCTGAATTTTTTTCCTATAGTACTCTGATATGTCCCCTCTTCAATGCCATAGGTCTGATCAAAATTAGATGTGCCAAGTGGAAGTTAGGGTAACTTCCCCACACCCTACTGATTTTTTTCCTTTCCAATAGAACAAACTTGTACAGCATGCCACACACACAATATTTGACACATGACTCTAAAAATTGTACCAAAAATACTATAGGTTGTTCTCTTTCCAATGCAACTAGTCTCATTGAATTTGAATCCTCTTTGAATAAAATATAACGATTTTACCCGGAACACCTACTTGAGACTAGTTAATAGGACTAGTTAGATACCCTATCTTCCACAGGGTGTATCCCCGAAAGTATGATGACCTAGAAGCTAAATTGTTTATCACAGATACCTTGATATGCCATCTAAATAAAATCCAAGTTTCGTGGTTTGAATTATTTCAGAAAAAAATATTTATAGCGAAAATGATAAGATGACTTGCTTGGAGAAGAAAAACCCTAGGATCAATGAGCTCTGATACCAAATGCTATGATCCATTGCCTTAAAAATGATTAAAAATCAATAATTATAGTCCACTTCANNGATCCATTGCCTTAAAAATGATTAAAAATCAATAATTATAGTCCACTTCAAGGGGGAAACCTCCTTTTATAATATCTCCACTTCATAATACAATATGGGATGATATAGGATGATCCTAATACTAGATCTCCTTGATATGTATATAATATATATATATATATAGGAGACAAAGGGGTACAATTATGATGAAAGGGTGCAATGAAGGGTTCTAGCCAACCTACACCTATAATACTTGAAATGTAATAATTCAATATCTAGGGCTTACTAAGGGGTTTTATACATAACATGGGGTTGTATCTAGGGCTTAACATGTGTACATCCCACATTTCTTGATCATTTTTAGGCGATATTGTACTTTGGTTATTTAAACAAATGTTTTCTTGCTCGACTTGTTTTTTACATTCCACTTATTCATGTTCCATCTACAAACATAGAAATAAAGTGTAATGAGTAAATCTACTTTTATATAGTAGAATATACATGATTCTGTGAATAAAAAAACATACCATAACAACGAGTGATTCATAAACAATACACATGTTTTTGAAGCTATGCTTCATACCATGTGTCAAATTATCTTCTGTTGGCTCCTCTCCATACTTTGTTTCCTGCATGTTTAATATGCCATGACAAAGCATAATCAATATAATCAATATAAAGTTTTCTTATTGTTCCATTAATTATAAAACAAGGGAAGTTAAAAAACATAGCTACTTACAAATTGTTCAATTAAACCTTGATACTTCAACATATACTCACAACCCTCACTTAACCCAATGTTGATCAATTGTTTGGTTGGATATTCTTTGTATCTTAGCACCTATTAGAAGACATCCATATTGGACGACTGTAATGTAACTCCCTGTTTTCCCCCAAGACTGTAATCATGTTTAATACTTCATTTATTGTGATTAATGAATCTTGTAATTGTGATTATGATTAATAAAAACACCAAACAATTGACTGAGAGGTAATCCTTGCAGTATTGGCCATG
Source organism: Picea abies (assembly GCA_900067695.1). NCBI lineage: Eukaryota > Viridiplantae > Streptophyta > Pinopsida > Pinales > Pinaceae > Picea > Picea abies. Next base: position 4,371 of record CBVK0100099553.1, on the reverse strand, counting down.
ACACCACAAGTGGTACTGGTGAGGTGGAACTAGGAAGTTTTAATGAATAAAATAGGAATTTTTCCCAGCAATCCAGCCTACACCTAGATGACTTGAATGCATAACATCTCCAAAGTATCATGTTTACCTTGATCACAATGAACCTGTTAATGGAACGCATATTAGGTGGTTGGAGTAGTTATAACTGCCATCAAAATTGGTACTTGAAAGAGTGGAGGGTCGACTGCAGTTTCAGCGAGAAGTACACATGGATTTTCCCCTTTCAGAATTGGTACTTGGAAGAGTCGAGGGTCGGTTGCAGCGTCAGCCAAAAGTATGAAGGGATTTTCCCCTTCGATTCAGGAGCTTGACCTTGGTAGCTTACTTCTAACAGAATCTAGTGGGGATCACAAGGAATAGGGAGAATGTTCCAACAAAGAAAAACGAATAAGGAGGAAGAAGGAAAAAATAGAAGACAGTCACACACACACCCACAAAGAGAGATGCGACATACACAGAGACATGCACGAAAGATGAAAACAAACACACACATATGGAAACAGAGAAAAATCACACATAGAGATGAGTTGAAAACTCACAAACATATGGTGATATGCACAAGCAATAGAGCTCATGCATGCATATATGAGCAACAAAGAGAAACTGGGAATTTTTCTTGAGGAAAATAGGAAGCTTTCCAAAGACTTGAATGGTCACCTTGGAATAGAGAATACTCATATCCAGAATGGAGAAAAAGAGGGTTGCAACTTGTTCCTTGATGGAAGGAAACTGACACTAGTAAGGGGATTTTGTTGAGGGACTATGTAGCAAAGAAGGAACTCCCTTATGTAGAGGAAATATAGCTAGGAAGGTGCATGATAAACTTGTGGATGCCTTGAGCTCAATGGGAAGAGGGAAACTTATGTTGTTGCAAGTAGAGTGAAGGAGATTAACCTTCCCAATCCATTCCTTTACTTGAAAACCAACTGAGAGAGTCCCCTGGTCGTATCATGACTTGACATGGGGGTAGATTGTTGTAGAAATACAAAGTGTAGCATAGCCTATAGTTGGGTAGAAAGGCATTTCCCCTCATTTAGTTAGTTGGTTGGAAACATCATTGAACATATAAGTGTTTTACCTAAAATGTCTATTGGATGTTTATTAATGGTTATAAAATTTCTTACATTTCTGTCAGTGGTTTGAGTATAATGAATAAATGTCAAAATATCAGTTAATGGAGTGTTGTAATATCCCCTTAAGGTTTAATGAATTAACTGTGATAATTGTATAAGGAAGGCCAATACAAGACGATAATCCCGTGTTTTTACTTTCCCTTTGAAATATAAAGCTTGGAGGATATAAAATATTCATTTGGGTGTCTAGGTAGTAGGATTCTTGCTTTCCGGAGAGAGGATTAAAATCCTAAAGGAGTTGAGTTAAAACCCTTGTAGGAATGTGTCTGGAAAGACCTTGGGACTACTAAGTCCAAAAATAATTCCTTAACCCTGTTGAAAATCCTTGTTTAAACCTAGAGAAAATGATAGTCGTTGATCAGGTGAAGATACCATATCTTGACCATTCATCGAAGATTTGGGGCCTCAGGGAAGGCGTATCGAAAGGTGAATCCTTTAGGAAAACCCAAAATTCAAATTCATAGTGAATTTCTGATTGGGAAGGTTATGAGATGATGTGATTCATTGATCTATCAAAGGATGGACCAATGAGATATGGACCATAGATTCCTTGAGTGCTAAGTCAGAAATCCTGTCGAGAAATTTGAGTCGAGAAAGTCTGGGAAGAGGCGCAGGAGGAGTTTCCGGTGAGGAAATCCTGATGCAAAAATCCCAAGGATGAGGATAACCATATATTTGTTGATGTTGAATCTGATGAGTTTTGAGTAATTGAATCTTGAATGATACAGCTTGAAGAAAGAACCTTGATGAAGTTAATTTTTTGGTTAAATGTTGAGTAGATGTGAAATTCAATTGATCTCTATAGTTGGATGTGAGGGTATGGGGACAGTCAGATCCATCGAAGTGACTCTCATCGAGAAGAAACACTCAGGAAATTGCGTGATCACATTGAGAAAACATCTTATGATTGAAGAGATCCAAGTGAGCAAGAGTCATTGATCTATGGGTAAGGCACCTCGATAAGATAACAATCATATATTTTCTTGTAGACCCCATCGGTCAAGTGTTAAGTGGAGAACAAGTGAGTATATCGGGACCGTTGATTTCTTGACCCGAAGACCCGAACAAGTGAGTATATCGGGACCGTTGATTTCTTGACCCGAAGACCATTGGATCTGTCAGAAATGGATCCATTGGAGAATTTCGATGAGGAATGGAGTGTGGAAGGCATGACCTGCATTCCCAATGGGTGAGTTAGAGTCATCCGATCATGGAGACTTATCCCTGATGCTTGTAGTAACATTTCACCAAGGAATTGTTGAGCAAGGAAGGATTACGAGTATGTGGATTTGTCACAGTTTCACATAGTAAAGAAGAAGAAGGAGAAGTCCATGTGTGCACCACGAGGGACAAAGGTCGAATAAGGGTGTAAAATCAAGACTTGAAGCTTAAAGGAAGTGGAAATTTGACATCCCACCATCCTAAGAGGGTTTAGGGGGTTAGGTGTGTTACAGAGTGGTAGAAGAATAGAGTTCAAACTCTAGGCTTGAATGGGTCACCAAAGGCTGTATGACTATTTAAGAAAAATTGATATGATAGAAGTATATGCTTTGTTTTTTAATGACTTAACTGTGAGTACTAATAACATTTTTTAGAAGGAATAATAAGAAGGAGTCGAATCATGGTTTGGAATTTCCAAGTGGATTGATGTTTGATAATGACAAGAATTTTATGTGAATATATTTAAAATGTAATGGATAATAGTGTTTCATTGTTTCAACACATAGGACATACTGAAGGGAAACATAAGTGAATGGTGCAGCAAAGTATGGAGGACACCTCACACTTCCAAGATGAGGAATCTAATGGAAGGAGGGCTAAAGAAACCCCTCCAGATTTGGTAGCCATGGTAAGGAGTCTAAAATCAAATAGTGATGAGATCCCAGACCAAGAAGGAAGAGTTAAACATTGTGATACCATAGAGTCTATCTGAGATTCAAAATCACTTGCAACAAGTTCCAACCATTAGTAATGCAAAATTATATCAGTTCGAGAAATTAAAGATCCCTTCGAATGTCCAAAAGCATGGACTAACTCATATTAATGTAGGAAGAGTTTATTATAGGAAAAGGAATCAAGATCCTAAGAAAATACGAGTTAGTGGAGACACTTACACAAAGTCATATAGTGGGAATAACACTACAAAGAAATTTGTTGGCACAACGACATAACCAAGGTTCAACGCTACAACAACGCACCAATAAAACCCTAACTACTGGCCCTTTTGGCAACACCTGCGGAGAAAATGAAGTCTCACCCGAGGTAGAGGTAGGGGTGGTTGAAGGACTCATGTGTCTGCAAATTTAGATGGGACACATATCTGTGATTACGACACCTTAATAAAGAAATTATCAGTTACAACTCATTAATATTCAGCCTCAGTTTACAATGCAGTTAGACCCTAACAACAGATCAACATAATATTCACACAGATGCAATATAATCAAGCACTAAACACAACAACATAGGTCAGATCTAACATTCATTCACATTATTCATCACTAAGCTAACATATCAGATACATCTAACATACATTAGCGCACTAAGCATTCAATCACATAGAGAAGAGAACAATCATAAAGCACATAGGAACCACAACGCAGGATATACGTGGTTCACCCCCACCCTGGGCTACGTCCACCATCTCTTCTTCTTTATTTCTTTCTGTCCATCTTCTACATGCACAGATCCATGATATCTTAATCTGTAGAGGACATAAGATCTGAGCACCTCGCTAGATCCTCCTTCCCTGTAATACAATACAAATCCTTCCATATTCTCTTACAATCACTTGCACTTAGCTCCACAAGTCTCACACATTATGCACAAAGAAATTACAATTACCACTTGAACTTAGCATCACATACTTGTCCTCCTCCAATCACATAGATCAAGCTCTAGCACTTAGGACCTTCTAGTATCCTCTTCTTACATCACCTAGCTATTTTATTTATACATTACAAAATGGGCCTAAACATGGGTAAACCCATGGGCCGACATCCCATACCCGTTACATAAGCCCAAAACCCAAAAATCCCTAAAAAGGGGCTGAGATCCCACAATCTCTGCTTCGACTTGAGCTCCATCTTTGAAAACCTGTCAAAGTACCAAAGTAGGTCAAACATGACCAAGGATCCTCAAAACTTGGTCAAGGGCCAATAGGCCCCCAACACTCACCTGTGACTCGTTCTGAGTCACT
>CBVK0100099552.1:0-24457 GCA_900067695.1 Picea abies | reverse complement strand
ATATAAAGTTGATATTAAAATATTTACTTGTTACTAATATTTATTTTTAAATTATTGTTATCTTATTAATATTTTTTAAATGCCACATGTCAACTCCATAATATTAATCATTGAAGGAATTACACATCTCCCTCATTCTGGAAAGTAGAAAGCACATGTTAACAAAATCTTAATTTTTTTTTTACTTTCAATTACTCTATCTATTTATTTTTATAAACATAGAGTTAATATAGAATTATTTTACTTAAGAGGGATATTGAAATATTTTATTTATGGCTAATATTGAAATGTTTTTGTTATTAATATTTTTTGAAATGCCACTTGTGAACTCCATGTTGAGCACGAAAGGAATTACACATCTCCCTCATATTGGACTGTCAAAAACACCTTTCTGGGAAATGTAGATCTATATTTATTAAGAATAAGTAACAATATTGATTATTACCTTGATATCTACTAATTTACTACTAGCTCGAAGACCCAAAGTCCTTCTCCTTAGCCACAAGTTCACATATGTTTAATAAGCACTATTTAGAACCATATCATGATAAGATAACCAAGATGGATATTTCCCAAGCTATGATCACACGGATTTTAATGCCCAACACTCAACAATTGAAGCAAAATATAGACAAGGACTCTTACTCCAATCTGATAGCATAAAGACACTAGTATCTAGTCTCTAGACTCCCTTCCCTTAGCTTTGGCTCATTTTCTTATAGATTCTTGAGGAGATAAAAATAGATTTCATGGCATGTAAGTCAAGCTAAATACAATTCATGCACAAGTTTCATGCACACTTATGAGCTTTTTCCAATCCACTACTTCTCATAACTTTCTATTTCTCAAAGTTATAAGGGGTGGCCATAGGTTTTGTATGGGAAACCTGCAACTAGACACGTCTATTCTATGATAAATGTGGGGTTGGTCATTCTTTTACTAGGAAGAAGAGTGGCCTTAATGTCCTTTACACAATCAAGGTTTTTGTGATCAAATTCACCTTAGTCCAACTATACTTTAGCTTCATAACATCATTGTTTGGTCTATGGTGTCAAATACAAATTTAACATATTCCCCCTAATCTATGAGGTCAGAAGAGGAACTAATGGATAAAATACATTACAAAATTAGATGGTGACAAGTGGACTAAGGAGGATTTATGCATATCAAGGAACCAGGAAGAACCTACAAGTAGAAATCAACCAACCAAATATAGATCATCCTCGAGGTAGGCATATCCATGCTCAAGTATATCAATAAGCATGGTCACAAACATAATACATTTTGGATCCATGAAGTGAAATGAAATACCGTAGCCACAAAAAAGTACATGGTGGGTCCACATCATATAAAAGATCATAACCATGAGAACATACAAAGTGAATCTATGTCACAGTATACATAAGGAAGAAACTTAGCATGAATGAGAGTATCATTTAGTCTTCAAAGTACTCATCAATTAGTGATACAATCTTGTGCAGCTCAAGAAGGTAGCATCAAAATATAATGGCCCTATCCCAAGGTCGTCAATCTAAAATCAACAATCGTACGAATCTACATCATATGAATAAATGAGTTTATGTCAAGCATTTTAGAAACTGTTTGATTACCAATCATTGATGGAAATCATTAAGAGACATGAGGGGACCCACCAATAATGGATATGGACCCCAAGGTACATAGTACAATCTAGCAAGTGTGAATAAAGAATAATATGTTGAACACTCATATAACCGATCAATCAAGGGTCAATAATGTAATCCCACTGTCAATTGCGAGGAAACTTTACACTAATGCCTACAAGTCCTAAGGTATTCTCCTAGTTTCTAGATCTGCTTCCTAGATAATGATTTGGCATTGATAGGAAGACATTTGTTGAAAGGAGGGCCTTAATGTATCCCACGTCAATTGACACAAATTAATAACCACTATATTTTATGAAGAAAGAAACCACCAAGGACAAACTGACAAATGGATGGTCAACTTGAAAGGTCAATAATTCAAGAGAACTGTTGACTCAAGCTCAACTTCCCTTGAACATATGGCATGACACAATAATGAATTGGGTAGAATTGAATCAAAATGACCAACAACATAGTGCAACAACACAAGATGCATTGGAGCACTCTCCATAGTGACTGGAAGTATAACGAATGGAGGAGTAGATAACTCATTAGCATGGTACATCTCCCTAGACATAACTAAATCCCAATTATAAGACAATGACACAAATAGGTTCCATGTTGAAGGGTGACAATAATTGACATTTTCCACTCAAATTGAATCAAATAAATATTGAAATTATCCCCCCCCCCCTTTNNNTATTTTGTTTCTTTTTCATGTTTTGGTAAGTGCAAAAAAAAGATATGAATGAAGCTACATTCCAAGTGCATGGAATATACCTATGAAAAGAAAATGCAAAAAAGGTTTTGGGAAATTGATGCCCACTCATGATTGTTTTCTCTAGGGATACACAGTCACAAAACAGAGGCAAATGGATGCAAATGACAAAATTTCCACAATGATTGCAAGGAAATAAGCATGATCAAGTGAACAACATCATAGCAGTATGCACCAAGACACAAGTAATAATAAGCAAGTGAAACTTTAAATAAATAAAAATAACAAGAACCCCTTTAGGACATGACCAAAAAAGGATAAGAGAGAAGCATGAGGTCTCAAATTTTAAATCATGGATGGGTTAAACACGAGTTACCAATCTTGCAAATAAACACATCATGGGTGTCAAATGGAAAGATAGAAATGATAACTAGGACAACCCATGAAGGGTAGGCATTAATGCACAAGTTATGACATGCAATAGAGTAGAGGGCATAATGTATCAACCTAGCAATATCAAACCTAATGCATAATGTTGGAAAAATAATGGTTAATAATGCAATATCATAATGCATGGAAAAACCTATCACTATATGACAGATTGAAATATTTACCTCAAATTTCACTTAATATCGCCATATGAAATTATTGAAGAAAATATCTCCAAAGTCCTGTACAAATAATCAACAACATTGGTCCAAGGGTTACAAATCCAATGTGAACCTCCAATAACAACTCATTCTTTGAAATACAAAACTTTAAAAATACAACATGTTACAAAATACCAACATTACTTCTTACACATAGTACTTCTTCAAGTAGAGCCCAATGTGATGCTCATGCCAAGGATTCCTTTCATAATCAATGAACTCACAATAAATTTTTGGCAACATGTGTCTCACCATGAAAGGGCCATGCTATATAGGTTTGAAATTCTAGTCTCCTAACATATCATGGTTTTGGGAATGAACCCAAACCAAGTCAATTTTAGACAAAACTTGAAGACTAAAAGGTTTATTGCAATGACAATTGACACGCCACATATAAGTCTCATGAGTTTGTTGATTTTTTAGCTTTCAAAGATATTCCCACAAGAGGCCAAGGTGTCGGGAATGTGGGAATCTTCGTTGGCACCATATTAGCCTTTTGGTTTGGTGAAAACCCCCTTGGATTTGAGTGGGGGATTCATGGGTTTGGTGATGAGCTTTGTGGGCTTGTGTTGGGGCTTCACACCCACAAAGAAAGCCTAATTTGATGTTGATTTGTGGAGGGGCTTCTATGGTGACCCCCAAGGATTGTATATAAAGGAGAGAGGTCATTATGACATCTCATTGTATCATTGTGGAAGAATGGAGTTAGAATAAGTGAGTCTTCACTTTTTCTAGGAGGCTTGGTCATTTCAACAAAGAGAAATTATGCTAAGATGAAAAATCTGGCCTAGGGTTGAGGACTCTCTATAATCTGTTCTTGGAAAGGAAAGTCACACAACACATGTGGGAGAGAGAGGCAACCACAGAAGGAAGATATTGTACGAAGTGGAGCGAGTTGTACGAAGTGTTTGTACATTTTTTCACATGTACACAGGTTGAAATGGGAACAATTGCGTACATATGTGGGTTTATAAAGGAATAGTCATGTACAATATATTATAGGAAAGGTCAGGTCTGTACAAGCTAACGTCAAGTGACCTCGGAAGGTTGTACATGTGGTCTATAGAATATTTGTGGGCAGAGGAGATTTCTAGAATATTATTGAGTTTTGGTTTCTTGTTTTGTATATTGGAGGACAAGGTTGTCCTCAGATTTGGTAATTTTGAGAGGACTAGTTCTATCCTCAGATTTGGTAACTTTGAGAGGACTAGTTTTGGTCCTAAGATTTGGAGAATTGATGAAATTACATAACAAAAACATTGTGTCTCTAGTGTATTGATGATTCATATATGATCTTATTGTATGTTCTATTTTGCTAAAATAAGTTAGGCATCTCAGTGTGTTTATGTTTATATTTCAATTGGGTTAATTGTGTATAACTATGGAAACAATAAACCAGACCTGAGGTGCAATAAAATCTAACATAGTATCAGAGCTTGGGATTTGAAGAGAAGGGGGTCATATTGAGATTCTTTGTTGGCTACAACACTAGAAGAGTGTTGTACTTGTTCTTGTTTCGAGAAGGTGAAGATGGTGAATACATTGAATATTGAGGATAGGTTGGAAGGGGAAACCAAATTTCGGGCATGGAAGGAAAGGGTTCTCCTTATGTTGGAAGAAAATGACCTCAAGGAGTATGTTGAGGATGTGGTTCCTAGTTCGACTGATCCAGCAGATTTGGAATTTCAAAAGAAGAAGGAAGTGAAGGTTAAGTGGGTATTGCTAAAGAACATGAAGGACCACTTGATTCCTCACATTGCCAAGAAAGTAACTGCTAACGATATGTATGATGTTTTGGTGGGTCTTCACCAAAACAAGAATATTGACAAGATGTTGCACTTGAAGCATCAACTTCATTTTGTCAGGATGACCAGTGAAGACACAATTTTCAATTATACTATGAAGATTACTCAAATTTGAGACCAACTCACTAAGATAATGTAACACTGAAAGGTCTTCCCAGGTCATGGGAAGCATTTTTGGAGGGGATCTATGCACGAGATAGGTTACCAAAGTTTGATATATTGTGGATTGATTATAACCAGGAGGAGACCTAGTTAGAATTCAGGGATGATATGGATGGTGTGGTGAATAGTAGTAATGATGAGAACCAGGCCCTTGCAACCCGCACTAGAAAGGGAGGAAGGGGTTCTCTAAACAAAATAGGTATGTGAAGGAGAAGGACATCTCCAGAGCCGAGATAAAAGAAGGATCTTGGTAAGATTAGATGTTATGAGTGCCATGACTTTATTCATTATGCTTCTGATGACCTTAGTGGTCAATACCCATAGTATAAGAAACCCTTCAATGTGGTTGCTCTATAAGCCTGTAAATAGAATGTCCAAGGATCTCCTAATAACACTTGATCAACATTCAAACATTCCTCAACTCATCTTTATCAAAGTTAAATCTCTACATCAAGGTCCTGAAATCAATTTCTAATGTTCATGGAATTATCAACACTTTTCATGCCTTCCCAAATCGACAGACATGACTTAATCAATCATTAAAATGAACAGTTGTCATTCATTTTGTGCAATAAGTTACGACTCGAATATCCATTCTATGGGGCCCGAAATGTACAATCCTTTGACGTGTGTCAATATGTTGGATGATCGAAATCATTTCGCATCCCAACGTAAGATTAAATAACAAGCTACTTCCCCACACGAAATAAACCTCTTCCCTAGATCTTTGAATCCTCGATGGCGATCAATGTTTATGTTTACTCCTGGTCTTGGCACCCGATATAACGGTTGTGTCTTAATCATGAAGTGAGTGGATAGTGAAGTTTCATCCTTGTCTTTTAAATGTGGATCCGACAGCTTGCACCTAATATAACTCTTGATCTGACGGTCATAATTTCTCCTAGGTTGGACAATGATATTCTAACCCCAATCTGAATCAAACGACTACTGTAGCTTCCATGGTCAAGCTCTTGTGCATACCTACAACAAGTTACCTTAGCCACATTCACTAAGAAAATGGGATCATCGATCCTTTATAGTGATCTATGATTTCATTGATGACAACCTTCTGAAGGTCTAATTCACTTTGTGACTCCTCTTTCTCAGACCTACAACAATCATTTAAAATTATATCTGTGAGTATACTTGAGATTTATGACAAAACCTAAGGTCTAACATAGTTCCACAATTATACCAATCTACAAAGGCTCTTTCATGCCTAATCAACACATGCAACAAATCATAGGCTTCTTCATAATAATGAAAATAGAGTTTTCATTCCTTCATTCATATACACATACTATACATGGATTTACCTAAGACTTTCAATGCCTCTTAGCCTAAATCATATTCAACAAGCCTCTTTCCCCCTCTCTCTGGCCTAATTCTTCCTTTAAGTGGCCACACAATTCCTTACAATTAAATAAGTATCCTGGTTTGAAGCTAAACATAGCTCAGATCCACAAATTACTCAACAATTACCTAATATTCATACTTCATATCCACAAATTACTCAACAATTACCTAATACATGCTTCAGATCCACAAATTACTCCTAAGACCCTATAATCACTCCAACCCTCTCTTGAGATATGTCTTTATTGAGAAGACTCGGTTACAAATTATCCAAGAATAGAGAAACAAACCCATTCCTAATATCTCCCTCATATTCGAGAACAATTCCAATTCAATCCTCACTTAACTAATTACATCAATAGTAAGGGAAAAAATTTCAGCCCTTCTAACAATATCAGCTTCTAGAACATACTCAAAAACTTAGGAAAATACAACATTTCATTAGGGAACAAATCCCTTAGTAAAATTTGAGAGACCCCATATGTATGCTCTTTAGGTCTTATATTTGGAAGCTCATATGCTCCTGAACTATACTCCTGAGGTTGAAAACATTCATGATCTCCTGATCATGTGTTTCCATAAGCTGATGAAGTCCTCCTGGATCCCAAAATTGAGTTTGTAGTTGTCCAAATGCCTTACACCTGTGTTGTTGTTGTACAATTGTTGTATGTTGATCCATTCCTTTTTTTTCAATCAACTGCAAATTATGATTGATCATCTCCTTTTCCACACAACTTCTCCATTTGGACTACTTCATCATCAACTCCCATAGTTCCTCAATCATAAAATCAATTTCTTCTATCTTTTGCAATCCTTCATTGTATCCAAAATCATCTCCTTGAGCTGCATATGCTTTCTTTAGTTTATTGTTGTTGTTTTCCATTAACTGCATCTTAACCTCATCTCCATATCTTTGGCCATTCTCAAGGTTTTGAGAACATTCATGTATCAAATAGCTCACATTCTTCAATTCTATACTTAAGTTATTGAATCTCTCCTACAAATTTTGCTCTCACATTTGATGAAAACAACAAATCAAAGCCAAAATTTTCATATCTTCACTTACCATCCTCTAGTCAGCAACATCTTCCTTATCCAATTTCATCATTTCTTCTTTGTACTCTTGTGTAGCCCAATGCAACATTTCCTAAGTAGAAATATCTTCAATCCAATTCACTTTCTTACTTGCATCTTCAACATCCTCAACAACTTCATTTTCCAGATATACACCATCTTCCTTCTCATTGTTTTCATAAAACAATGATGTCTCAACCTCTGGTAAGATAGAACTTAAAATATGCATTCTTTCTATGGACTACCAATCTCCAAAACCTATATACATACACCAATTATCATTTTTAAAATTACAATTTTTTGTTGTTGCCATCTGTAATCATGCCTTCTTGTTGGTTCTTTTTTGAAGATATAATATCTTTGTTTCCCTAGCCAATACTCCAATTTGTTGAAGCATGCTTGCCTCCCTTCCCTTGAGACAAGTCTACAATCACATCATCCTCTAGTGTTTGGTTTCCAACGAACACACTTCCTGGGATTTATTATATGCCTCGAACCAATCAATGGGGCTTTCAACATCATCCTTGAGCATCAATTCTTGCTTAGGTTTACACCAGTGAACTTCTTCATCCTTCTTCATCTTCACAACAGCTCCAAATAATTGTTTATCTATGTTGTCCCTTTGTCCTACATTCATGCACAAAACATCAATTTCAAAATTACTAGACTTTGAAGTCTTTGTTGTCATCAACTCTCTCTACCCCAACACAAGTGTTATGTGGGACACTCATCAAGTCTCCAACATGCTCCTCTTGGCACTATTCCCTTGCATTGGTTTGTGCATTTCTTCAGATTTCCTTTATTATCCATAGAATTTAGATTATGTGTTATTGTTATGATTTTAGAAAGAATATCTCCATGGTCTCCTCCAACCTGCATGATAGTCTCAAATAGTTGTATAACTCCTTCCTTTGGGAAAGTTGGAATCACATATAATTTGTCAAAATAAAAACTATAAGGCATCCTAGCCTCATCCATTTCTTTTGTCAGCACATTATCATGTTGATTTGAACTCTGCAAAGAGTTCATGAGACATTATTCAAGTCTCTCCTTCTCTTAATATTTTTCCCTAAGGATATCTCCATCCTCTGGTTCACAATAGGTAATGCGCATCTCAGATTCAGCCACTCTGAGTTCCTTCTTTAGCTTAGCATACATACTCTTCCTCAACTTTTTTTGCAATAATTTCCATCTCACCTTCTTCTTTCTCAGTATCCAACCATACCAGTGGTCTTCCTCACCTTCATCTAGCAACTTTTATATCGTACTAAATCTTTCTTTCAACTCAACCAACTTTCTAACAAAGTCTTCTTGACACATCCCATTTATGCCATTTTCCTTGGCATCCTTCCTCTTTCACTTGATGTTGCTTCCTTCATGACTATCAATAGTCATATTCTCTTCCTTCTCATGTGGACTCTCCTTGCCCACTTGTGAGAAACAAGCCTCCTCCATATCTTTGTAACAAGTCTCATTTTTGTTACCAATACCAAGTCATCCTCTTGGCACCCTCCTGGTTCTCTGCAAAAGAACCTCTCTAGAGCATGTCTACTCCTTAGCTTCTAAAGTTGTTAGGTTTTTGCATTCCAACTTCTCACCTTCACTTGAGAACCTATGTTTTTCTCATCTCTCAACAACTTACTTGTTGACTCTACCACAAACATTTCTCTACAATAAATTTCACTCTACAAATTCCTTGTTGTACCATGTTGCTATTATATGCATCCACAATAAATTTTAGACCAAATAAATTTACATATTTTTTACCTAAGAGATCTTCTCCATGATTCCATTCCTCCTTTTGGCTGGAATTTCCAATCAGATTCTAAATCTGAACTTAATTTCACCTATGTTGCCTCTGCAACTCTACAATTCCTCATGCATCTACCTATTCCACAACCTTCAATCTCTGCAAAGATCATTAGTGTTCATTCTCTTCTCCAAAATATCAACCTCTGCAAATTTATAATCCACCATAACATTCAATTTCCAAAGAGAATTCTCTACTTTGATACCAAAATGACGACCTTAATGGTCAATACACATAGTATAAGCAACCCTTCAATGTGGTTGCTCTATAAGTTTGTAACTAGACTATCCAAGGATCTCCTAATAACACTTGATCAACATTCAAAAATTCCTCAGCTCATCTCTATCAAAGTTAAATTTCTACATCACATATGACCAGGGTCCCGAAATCAAGCGCTAATGTTCATGGAATTATCAACATTTTTCTTGCCTTCCCAAATCGATGGACGTGACTTAATCAATCATTAAAATGAATGGTTGTCGTTCATTTTGGGGGCTAAGTTGTGACTCGGATATCCATGATATGGGCCCCAAAATGTACAGTCCTTCGACGTGTGTCAATATGTTGGACGAACGAAATCATTTCGCTTCCCAACTTAAGATTAAATCATGGGCTACTTCTCCACAGGAAATAAACCTTCACCCTATATCTTTGAATCCCTGATGGCGAACAACATTTATGTTTACTCCTAGTCTTGGCACCCAATCTAACGATTGTGTCTTAATCATGAAGTGAGTGTACGATGAAGGTTCAACTTTGTCTTTTAAATGTGGATCTGGAAGCTTGCACCCATTCTAAATCCTAATCCAATGGTCATAAGTTCTTCTGGGTTGGACAATGATATTCTAACCCTAATATGAATCGAACGACTATTGTATCTTCCACTACTATTCTTCTGCACATACCTGCAACAAGTTACCTTATCCACATTCACTAAGAAAATGGGATCATTGATCCTTTACAGTGATCTATGATTTCATCAATGACAACCTTCTGAAGGTCTAATTCACTTTGTGACTCCTCTTTCTCAGACCTACAACAATCATTTGCAATTATATATGCAAGTAGACTTGATACTTACAACAAAGCCTAAGGTCTAACACAATTCCACAATTATACCAATCTATAGAGGCTCTTTCATACCTAATCAACACATGCAATGAATCAAAGGCTTCTTCATAGTACTCGAAACATGGTTTTCATTCCTTTATTCAGATACACATACTATACATGGATTTGCATAAGACTTTAAATTGCTCTTATCTTGAATCATATTCAACATGACTCTTTTCCCCTCTCTCTAACCTTATTCTTCCTTCAATTATCCACACGATGCCTTACAGGATTACAATTAAATAATTAGCCTAGTCTGAAGCTAAACATAGCTCAGATCATCAAATTAATCCAAAATTCCCTAATACAGACTTCAGATCCACAAATTACTCCTAAGACCCTATAATCACTCCAACCCTCTCTTGAGATATGTATTTATTGAGAAGACTTGGTTACAAATTATCCAAGAATAGAGAAACAAACCCATTCCTAAGATCTCACTCATATTCGAGAACAATTCCAATTCAATCCGCACTTAAATAATTACATCAACAGTTAAGGAAACAATCTCATCCCTTCTAACAATCTCAGCTTCTAGAACATACTCAAAAACTTAGGAAAATACAACACTTCATTAGGGAACCAACTCCCTTAGTAAACTTTGAGAGACCCCCTAGTGCTTGGATACCTATGAGCATAGTTTCTTGGGATTTCTTATATGCCTCTAACCAATCACTGTGGCTTTCAACATCATCCTTGAGCAACAATTCCTTCTCAAGTTCACACCAGTGAACTTCTACATCCTTCTTCATCTTCACAACAACTCCAAATAATTGTTCATCTATGTTGTCCCTTTGTCCTACATTCATGCACAAAACATCAATTTCAAAATTACCATACTTTGAAGTCTTTGATGTCATCAATTTTCTCTGCCCCAAAAAAACATCTTTCAAGTGTTATGTGAGACACTCATCAAGTCTCCAACATGCTCCTCTTGGCACTATTCCCTTGTATTGGTCTAGGAATTTCTTCAGATTTCCTTTATTATCCATAAAATTTAGATTATTTATTGTTGTTATGCTTTGATATAGCATATCTTCACCTTCTCCAACATGCATGACAGTATCAACTAGATGTCTAAATCCTTCCTTTCGGAAACCTACAATCACACATAATTTGTTAGAAAAAAAACCATAATGCCTCCTAGCCTCATCCATTTCCTTTTTTATCACATCATCATGTTGATTTGAAATTTTCAAAGAGTTCATGGGAATTTTTGCAAGTCTCTCCTTATCTTCATATCCTTCCCCAAGGATATCTCCATCCTCTGGTTCACAATAAGTAACTTGCATCTCAGATTCAGTTGCTCTGAGTTCCTTCTTTAGCTTAGCATACATACTATGCCTGAAATTTGTCTGAAATAATTTCCATCTCACCTTCTTTTTTCTCAATATCCATCCATACCATTGTTCTTCCTCACCTTCATCTAGTAGCTTTTCTATCATACTAAGTCTTTCTTTCAACTAAACCAACTCTATGTCAAAGTCTTCTTGACTCATCCCTTTTATGCCATTTTCCTTGGCATCCTTCCTTTTTCTCTTGATGTGGCTTCCTTCATGACTATCAATAGTCATCTTCTCTTCCTTCTTATGTGGACTCTCCTTTCCCACCTATGAGATGCAACAAGCCTCCTCCATCTCTTTGTAACAAGTCTCCTTCTTGTTACTAATACTGAGTCATCCTCTTGGCATCCTCCTGGTTCTCTGCAACAAAACCTCTCTAGAGCACATATGTTCCTCAGCTTCTAAAGTTGATAGGATTCTACACTCCAACTTCTCACCTTCAATTGAGAACCTATGTTGTTCTCATCTCTCGGCAACTTACCTATTGACTCTGCCATAAACATTTATCTACAATAAATTTCACTCTACAACTTCTTTGTTGTACCATGTTGTTATTATTTGCATCCAAAATACATTTTAGACCAAATAAATTTACATATTTTTTACCTGAGATATCTTCTCTATAATCTCATTCCTCCTTTTGGCCGAAATTTCCAATCAGAGTCTAAATCTGAACTTAATTTCACCTATTTTATCTCTACAAATCTACAATTCCTCATGCATCTACCTATTGCACAACCTTCAATCTCTGCAAAGAAAATAATTTTTCTTTCTCTTCTCCAAAAGCTCAACATCTGCAAATTTATAATACACAATAACATTCAATTTCCAAAGAGAGTTCTCTTCTCTGATACCAAAATGATGACCTTAATGGTCAATACCCACAGAACAAGCAACCCTTTAATGTGGTTATCTATAATTTTGTAACTAGATTGTCCAAGGATATCCTAATAATAGTTGATTAGCATTCAAACATTCCTCGACTCATCTCTATCAAATTTAAATAGCTATATCACATATGACCAGGGTCCCAAAATCAAGCGCTAATCTTCATGGCATTATCAACACTTTTCCTGCCTTCCCAGATTGACAGACCTTACTTAATCAATCATTGAAATGAACGGTTGTTGTTTATTTCGGGGGCTAAGTTACGGCTCAAATCTCCATGATATGGGGCCCGAAATGTACAATCCTTCATCATGTGTCAATATGTTGGACGGTCAAAATCATTTCTCATCCCAACTTAAGATTAAATCGCGAGCTACTTCTCCACACGAAATAAACCTTTGCCCTAGATCTTTGACTCCTCGATGGTGAACAACATTTATGTTTACTCCTGGTCTTGGAACTCGATCTAATGGTTGTGTCTTAATCATGAAGTGATTGGATGGTGAATGTTCATCCTTCTCTTTTAAATGTGGATCCGACGGATTTCACCCAATCTAACTCTCTATTTGACGGTCATAATTTCTCTTGGATTGGACGATGAAATTCTAACCCCAATTTGAATCGAACCACTACTGTATCTTCCACTGTCAATCTTCTGCACATACCTACAACAAGTTACCCTAGCCACATTGTCTAAGAAAATGGGATCATTGACCCTTTACAGTGATCTATGATTTCATCGATGACAACCTTCTAAATGTCTAATTCACTTTGTGACTCGTCTTTCTCTAACCTTCAATAGCCATTTGCAATTATATATACGAATAGACTTGAGACTTACAACAAAACCTAAGGTCTAACACAGTTCCACAATTATACCAAACTACAGAGGCTCTTTCATACCTAATCAACACATGTAATGAATCACAGGCTTCTTTATAATACTCGAAACAGAGTTTTCATTCCTTCATTCAGATACACATACCATACATCGATTTACATAAGACTTTTAATGCCTCTTAGCCTAGATCATATTCAACATGCCTCTTTTCCCCTCTCTTTGGCCTAATTCTTCCTTCAATTGGCCACATCATGCCTTATGGGATTACAATTAAACAATTAGCCTAGTCTAAAGCCAAACATAGCTCAGATCCACAAATTACTCAACAATTCCCTAATACAGACTTCAGATCCACAAATTACTCCTAAGACCCTATAATCATTCTAACCCTCTCTCGAGATCTGTCTTTATTGAGCATACTCGATTACAAATTATTCAAGAATAGAGAAACAAACCCATTCCTAATATCTCCCTCATATTCAAGAATAATTCCAATTCAATACTCACTTAACTAATTACATCAACAATTAGGGAAAAAATCTCATCCCTTCTAACAATCTCAACTTCTATAACATGCTCAAAAACTTAGGAAAATACAACATTTCATTAGGGAACCAACTCCCTTATTAAAATTTGAGAGACCCCCTAGGTCTTCTCCTTAGGTCTTATATTTGGAAGCTCAGATGCTCCTGCATCAGACTCCTGAGGTTGAAAACATTCATGATCTCCTGATCATGTGTTTCCATAAGGTGATGAAGTCGTCCTAAATTCCAAACTTGAGTTTGTAGTTGTCCAAATGCCTTACACCCATGTTGTTTTTGTACATCTATTGTCTGTTGGTCCATTCCTTTCTTTTCAATCAACTGCAAATTCTAATTGTTCATCTCCTTTTCCACACAACCTATCCATCTGGATTGCTTCATCATCAACTCTCATAGTTCCTCAATCAAAAAATCATTTTTTGTTGTCTTTTGCAATCCTTGATTACATTCAAAAGCATATCCTTGGGATGCATATACTTGCTTTAGTTCACAGTTGTTGTTTTTCCATTAACTGCATATTAACCTCATCTCCATATCTTTGGACATTCTCAAGGTTTTGAGAACATTCATGTATCAAATAGCTCACATTCTTCAATTCTATACTTAAGTTATTGAATCTCTCCTGCAAACTTTTCTCTCACATTTGATGAAAACAACAAATCAAAGCCAAAATTTTCATACCTTCACTTACCATCCTCCAGTCAACAACATCTTCCTTATCCAATTTCATCATTTCTTCTTTGTACTCTTGTGTATCCCAATTCATCATTTCCTCTGCAGAAATATTTTCAAGCCAATTCAATCGCTTACTTGCATCTTTAGCATCCTCAACATCTTCATTTTCCAGATATACACCATCTTCCTTCTCATTGTTTTCATAAAACAATGATGTCTCAACCTCTGGTAAGAAAAAACCTAAAATATGCCTTCTTTGTATGGACTGATAATCTCCATAACATGTATACATACACCAATTATCAATTTTAAAATTACAATTTTCTGTTGTTGTAGTCTTCATCATGCCTTCTTCTTGGTTCTCTACTGAAGATATAATATATTTGTTTCCCTGGCCAATACTATAATTTGTTGAAGTATGCTTGTCTCCCTTCCCTTGAGACAAGTCTACAACCACATCATCCTCTAGTGCTTGGATGCCTACAAACACACTTTCCTAGGATTTCTTATATGCCTCCAACCAATCAATGGGGCTTTCAACATCATCCTTAATCATCAATTCTTGCTCAGGTTCACACTAGTGAACTTATTCATCCTTCTTCATCTTCACAACAACTCCAAATGATTATTCATCTATGTTGTCCCTTTGTCCTACAGTCATGCACAAAAAATCAATTTCAAAATTACCAGACTTTGAAGCCTCTATTGTCATCAATTTTCTCTACCCCAACACAACATATTTCAAGTGTTTTGTGAGACCCTCATCAAGTCTCCAACATTCTCCTCTTGGTACTATTCCCTTGCATTGGTCTGTGCATTTCTTCAAATTTCCTTTATTATCCATAGAATTCAGATTTTTTGTTGTTGTTATTCTTTTAGAAAGAATATCTCCACCTTCTCCAACTTGCATGACAGTCTCAACTACTTTTCTAAATCCTTCCTTTGGGAAACCTGCAATCACACATAATTTGTTAGAATAAAAACCATAAGGCCTCCTAGCCTCATTCATTTCCTTCGTCAACACATCATCATGTTGATTTGAACTATGCAAAGAGTTCATGTTACTTTCTACAAGTCTCTCCTTCTCTTCATATCCTTCCCCAAGGATATCTCCATCCTCTGGTTCACAATAAGTAACTTGCATCTCAGATTCAGCCGCTCTGATTTCCTTATTTATCTTAGCATACATACTCTGCCTCAACTTTGTCAACAATAATTTCCATATCACCTTATTCTTTCTCAGTATCCATCCATACCATTGGTCATCCTCACCTTCATCTAGTAGCTTTTCTATCATATTGATTCTTTCTTTCAACTCAACCAACTCTATGTCAAAGTCTTCTTCACTCATCCCTTTTATTCTATTTTCCTTAGCATCCTTCCTCTTTCTCTTGGTGTGGATTCCTTCATTATTATCAATAGTCATCTTCTCTTCCTTCTTCTATCGACTCTCATTTCCCACATGTGAGTTGCAACAATCCTCCTCCATCTCTCTGTAATAAGTCTCCTTCTTGTTACCAATACTAAGTCATCATCTTGGCATCCTCCTAGTTCTCTGCAACAAAACCTCTCTAGAGCACGTCTTCTCCTCAACTTCTAAATTTTTTAGGATTCTACACTCCAATTTCTCACCTTCACTTGAGAACCCATGTTGTTCTCATCTCTCAGCAACTCATTTGATGACTATGCCACAAACATTTCTCTACAATAAATTTCACTCTACAACATCCTTGTTGTACCATGTTGTTATTACCTGCATCCACGATACATTTTAGACCAAAACAATTTACATATTTTTTACCTAAGAGATATTCTCCATGATCTCATTCCTCCTTTTGGCTAGAATTTCCAATCAGATTCTAAATCTGAACTTAATTTCACCTTTCTTTCCTCTTCAACTCTACAATTCCTCATGCATCTACCTGTTGCAAAACCTTCAATCTCTGCAAAGAAAATTAGTGGTCGTTCTCTTCTCCAAAATCTCAACCTCTAAAAATTTATAATCTACCATAACATTCAATTTCCAAGGAGCATTCTCTGTTTTGATACCAAAATGATGACCATAATGGTCAATACCCATAGTATAAGAAACCCTTCAATGTGGTTCATCTATAATCCTGTAACTATATTTTCCAAGGATCTCCTAATAACACTTGATCAACATTCAAACATTCCTCATCTCATCTCTATCAAATTTAAATCTCTACATCACATATGACCAGGGTCCCGAAATCAAGCGCTAATGTTCATGGAATTATGAACACTTTTCCTACCTTCCAAAATCGATGGACATGACTTAATCAATCACTAAAATGAACGGTTTTCATTCATTTTGGGGGCTAAGTTACGACACAGATCTCCATGCTACATGGCCCTAAATGTACAATCCTTCGACGTGTGTCAATATGTTGTACGGTCGAAATCATTTTACATCCCAACTTAAGATTAAATCGTGGGCTACTTCTCCACGTGAAACAAACCTCCTCCCTAGATCTTTGACTCCCCGATGGCGATCAACATTTATGTTTTCTCCTAGTCTTGGCACCCAATCTAATTGTTGTGTCTTAATCACAAAGTGAGTGGACGATGAAGGTTCATCCTTGTCTTTTAAATGTCGATCTAGCGGTTTGCACCAAATCTAACTCTTGATCTAACGGTCATAAGTTCTCCTAAGTTGGATGTTGAGATTCTAACCCCAATCTAAATCGAATGGCTATTGTAGCTTCCTCTATCAATCATCTTCGCATACCTGCAATAAGTTAACTTAGCCACATTGGCTAAGAAAATGGGATCATCGATCCTTTACATTGATCGATGATTTCATCGATGACAACCTTCTAAAGGTCTAATTCACTTTGTGAATCCTCTTTCTCAGACCTACAACAAGCATTTGCAATCATATCTACGAGTAGACTTGAGACTTACAAAAAAACCTAAGGTATAACACAGTTCCACAATTATACCAATCTACAGAGGCTCTTTCATGCCTAAATAAAACATGCAATGAATCAGAGGCTTCTTCATAATACTCAAAACAAATTTTTCATTCCTTCATTCAGATAAACATACTATACATGGATTTACATAAGACTTTCAATGCCTCTTAGTCTGGATGATATTCAACATGCCTCTTTTTCCCTCTCTCTAGCCTAATTCTTCCTTTAATTGGCCACATGATGTCTTACGGGCTTACAATTAAATAATTAGCCCAGTTTGAAGCTAAACATAGCCCAGATCCACAAATTACTCAAAAATTCCCTAATACAGACTTCAGTTCCACAAATTAATCCAGACCCTATAATCACTCCAACCCTCTCTTGAGATCTATCTTTATTGAGCAGACTTAGTTACAAATTATCCAAGAATAGAGAAACAAACCCATTCCTAAGATCTCCCTCATATTCTAGAACAATTCCAATTCAATCCTCACTTAACTAATTACATCAACAGTTAGGGAAACAATCTCATCCTTTCTAAAAATCTCGGCTTCTAGAACATACTTAAATAATTAGGAAAGTATAACATTTCATTAGGGAACCAAATCCATTAGTAAACTTTGAGATACCCCCTATGTTTTCTTCTTAGGTCTTAGATTTGGAATCTCATATGCTCCTGCATCAACTTCACAGTGTCCACACCAAAAGGGAAGAGGAAGAAGGCAGCATGCATCAGCAATAGAGGTTGATGAGGTTGCAGACATGTTCCAAAGGGAGATCCTATCGGTCTCCATCCTTTCAGGTACTGTCTCCAACAGGGAGAGATGGTTGGTGGATAGCAGAGCATATTTTCATATGACAGGTGCTAGAGAGTTGTTTGACACTCTCACAGAGACTGGCTCAAACTTATGTGTGGAGCTTGGTATGAGAGCCAAGCATTCAGTACAAGGATATGGTATCGTATTGTTTCGATTGGAGTCAAGAGAGATACTTAGGGTGTCAAATGTGTTGTGGGTGCCAGAACTTAGGAGGAGTGACCTCTCAGTCTTGAAGATTGAGAGGAAGGAATATCATGTATTTTTTCGAGATGGATAGGTACCAATTGTGCTCAGATGGTCTAGCTTCAGACTAGTAGTGGTTCTTGGAGTTAGGGAGGGAAACCTATATAGGATGAGGGGACAACTTATGAGTGTTGTGACAAGAAGGAGCAGACAGATAGATGAAGAGGAGCATGTGGCTCCATGAGTGGTGAGGAAGGTGACCCCACCGGTGGTACAAGCTCATAGGGAGCCATAATTTAGAGGGAGTTATCCCTCAGGATCTAGGAGGAAGGAGAAGCCTCCCAGGACTATGCAACAGAGAGTGGACAAGGATAAAATGGCCCTAGGGGATGTGCAAACTCAAAGGGAGTCAAGTTTCAGGAGGAGAATAGTATCTCAGAGTGAGCCTAATCTTAGGGAGATTCAATTGGCTTAGAGGGAGAGATGGTCATATAGAGGGATTTCCCCCTTAGGTTCAGTTGAAAGAGATACATATTCCAGGACTGACAGACAGGAATCATGGGTGGAGGAGGCCAGACAGGAGCTTCATAGGTAAGAGTCTTATAGTTCATATGAGACATCCGTGGAGGATCCATGTATTTTGGTAGGTTATGCTAATGTGATAGAGGAGGATAGACATGAGCTTTGAAGGCAGGAGGCTTCTAGGGCATGTGAGACATGTATGGATTATGCATGTGTTTTAGCAGGATGTGCTACAGTGACCAAGGATGAAACTAGTCAGACGATGTTTTCCTTAATGACCGAGGATTTGGCCAGTCAGACATATTTTTCCTCAGTGACCTTAGATGCAGTCAGCTACATAGATTTTACCTCGATGACCAATGATGTGGCCACTTCGACAAAATAAAATTTAAGTTGTGGTCCAATGACTGTGGATGCATCCAGTCGGACAACTGGAAAACAAGATCAGCTAGTCAAGATGAGTGGAGTGCAACTATGGTAACAAATCCTATGCTAACAAAGTTCGAAGACCTGATGACAGAGGGAGTAGCCAGTTGGACTATTGGATAACATATGAGAAAGTAGACCACCTTGGATTCAGGAGATATATGCTTCTAGTACTATAGGTACATTTAGATGATGGTGGATGGGATATCTCCCTTGCTAAGAGGGAGTGTTGATTTTGTATCTTCGGGAGGTATTCCCACAAGAGGCCAAGGTTTCAAGCATGTGGGAATCTTTGTTGGCACCAAATTGACCTTTTAGTTTGGTGAAAACCCCCTTGGATTTGAGTGGGGGCTTCATGGGTTTTGTGATGAGATTTGTGGGATTGTGTTGGGGCTTCACACCCACAAAAAAATCCTAATTTTATGTTGATTTGTGGAGGATATTCTATGGTGCACCCCAAGGATTGTATATAAAGAAGATAGGTGATTGTGACATCTCATTGTATCATTGTGGAAGAATGGAGTTAGCATAAGTGAGTCTGCACTTGTGCTAGGAGGCTTGGTGATTTCAACAAAGGGAAATTATGCTAAGATGGAAAATATGGCCTAGGGTTGAGGACTCTATATATTATATTCTTGGCAGAGAAAAGCACACAACACATGTGGGAGAGAGGGGAAACTGTAGAAGGAAGATATTGTATGAAGTGGAGTGAGTTGTACGAAGTGTCCATATAGTTTTTCACATGTATGTGGGTTTCAGTGGGAATAGTCGTGTACATATGCGGGTTGTTGAAGGAGCAGCTGCATACATCCATACAAGCTCTTCTAGGCAGGGGAAGCTTCGTATAGGCTGGTGTCAGGTGACCTCAGTAAGTCGTACAAGTGGTATGTAGCATATTTGTGGGAAGAGGGTATTTCCATAATATTATTGTTTTTTGGTTTCTTTTTTGTATATTGGAGGACAAGGTTGTCCTTAGATTTGGTAATTTTGAGAGGACTAGTTTTGTCCTCATATTTGGTAACTTTGAGAGGACTGGTTTTGGTCCTCAGATTTGGAGAATTGGATAAATTTACAGAACATAATTATTTTGTCTCTTGTGTATTGATGATTCATCTCTGATCTTATTGTATGTTCTGTTGTGCTAAAATAAGTTAGGCATCTCAGTGTGTTTATGTTCATAGTTCAATTGGGTTAATTGTGTATAATTGTGGAAACACTAGACCATACCTGAGGTACAGTAAAATCTAACAGATTTATGATATTTCCTTGATGATGACCAACAGTACCTCATAAGGTTATGATATGTTCATCTTCAATATGGTTTTGAATGGAATATTTGATGGTGATTTGCAAAAAAGGATCCCTGGACACAATCAAGTTAATGTTTAGCATTTCACTAGATGACCCAAAAATGCACCTAGAGAATCTATGAAAGGAGCACCATAAAGTTTGAATTTTTGGAAAGAAAAATATGTTCCAATCAATGTGTCTTCATATGGGCCAAGTTTCAAAAAGTTCTCAAGAGGAAGATCATTCAAAATGTTCACCAAAGTTCCCTCCACATGTTACACATTGTGTGTCAAAATGGGGCAGTTGTACCACTCAACATCATCATATGAGACTAGGTTTTGTGGGCCAACTAATAAAGGCTCTAGTTTGGGAAGAAAGAATGATCGATGATGCATATATTCCCATTATCTATCATCCATAGTCATGGCTTAAATGATAGTCTCATATGATGGAAATTCAACATCCAAGAAATCATGTGAATTGAGAGGTGTCACATCCCCATAGCATGCCTTATGTCCGTGCACCTCTTGAGGGAATGTGGCACCATGGCATTTCTCACTTGGTAGCTTGGAAATTCCAAGGTTAATTTTTCCAAACTACACCTCTTCACCTAGATCATAAGCATACTTTGTTCTAGGCTATCAGTGAGTCACACTCCTACTCTAATGCAACTCTTGTAAACTTAGACATTCATTAATTTATTTAACACTTAGTCATTTTTAAGCATACATCCAAGAGAATGAGAAGCCAAGAGAACGAAAACAAAACAAGTGAAATACAAACACAGATATAGTGCAGGCGGCACAAAATGTTCCTAACACCTTCCTAAGTATTTGTTATTGCAGAACAGTTACAACATGAGCACTACTAGCTCGATTTACAATAGGGTAGTCAAATGACTTGCCTCACCTCACCAAGACACTCATACACAAATTGGCACCAATACTCTCCATCGCAACCATCTCCACTTCCACCTGCGATGCACCTCATATGTGCCCCCAATTGCAAATGTTTCATCTCTTCATTTCTGCAGACGTGTCGTCTCTTCGTTTCTATAGACCCTGCCTCTTCATTTCTACATAATTCACAGTTTTTAGTTCTTCCTCACACATGCCTCCAACATACGTTCATTTCCAGACTTAGCCAAAATCTACCCAAGAGAAATTATCCCAGATTTGTCTGTCGAAGCCTCCTCCTTAAGGAGAAACAATCCCTCTCATGTGGAGCGACTTGGATCCTTTATGGAGCTCTTCCTCTTTACCTGCCTCAAAATCATAGAGCTCTCCTTGTCTCTAAGTTCTTCCAAGCTTGTCCTCCTTAGTTGTGCACCCTTGTTCTCAAACAGGCTCTCCAAAGGTCACCATCGTGAACTGTCATGTCCTTTTGGGGTATCATGCCCATTCATGAACACATGTCCAAATGAATTTTCACAGACCCATTTTCCCAAATGAACCCATGCGCTTGTTAACCATCGTGCCCCTTGGGACTAGCATTACCGACCTTGGTGTGCCCCTCATGTCGGTGCACCCCATTCATCTAACCAACTCATCATATTGGGATGGTGTGACCCTTAGGTGAGTCAATATGATCTCCTAAGTGTGCCCCCCCATGCCTTAGTCAATTTTCCCTTCATCAATGGAGCACCCAAGTCTTTCCCTAAAATATTCATCAAACCGCGTTTGACTTGCATCACAAGACACCTTGGATGGACTCGTCCCTTAGAAAATCGTGCACCCAAACCCCAACTCCCCTCTATATGAAGACATATGTTTCTTCATTCACACTGATCATCCTGCCTGCCCAAATCACACTGTGGTGGAAGTGCATGCACCTGAGCTAATTTCCCAAGACCTTACAGGAGGTTTGATGAGCTAGATGAGTAAAGTGGACTAATCATATTCCATATAATTATAGATATTTTTATTAGCATCGATTTTTTCCGTCTAGATTTCTTGATAAGAAATCTCTACCATGTTCAATGGCATATTTGTTCCAAATGACTCAATATTAGAAGGATGAGGTACTACCCAAGGATCTTGATTGGAAGTGAAAAGGTCAAAAGGAATCAAGTGTAGAAGCACATATTCTACAATCAAATTAGAATCTAAGGAAAAACCTTGTGATTCAATAATACGTGAAGAAATCATACATATAGGAGTTGAGTTTGAAGAACTGATTGGTGGAGGTAGGCTGAATGTACCCATCAAATATGAACCTTTAAACATGTCAACACCGATATTTTCATAAGAACCATTTAAATCATTGATGAATAGAATATTTAAACTGGCGTTGATTCTAGAATATGGTGTATAGCAAGCGAGTTATCTATAGTAACCAATTTCCCTTCATGGGGAAAGTGAAGAACTCTAAAGACCAAAGACACAATATCCATTATCATGTAAAACCAACTACACCCTAACAAAATATTATAATCTAGAGGAGTGTTGACTACTTCAACCTCAAATAAAGCATTCTTTCCACCTAACTCAATAGGAAATGCAACAATGATTCCATAGGGATTAAATATATAACCATCAAATTCTTTCAACATGGTGTTTGAATGGACAAGCTCTAGAGAACCTAAGGCACTCCAAATGACAAAGACAAAATGCAAGTGGAGGCTCCTACATCAACAATGCATCTAAATATGTTTGTCACATGCAAGGATACTTATATATAGAAAACTATCTAGTGGGGGAGCTTAGGTCGACTCTGGTCAATGTCAAATTTTATCATATGAGTAGATGAGGGATCAACTCTGCCAATTGCATTCAACAATACCTTATGCTATGTGGGAAAACTCTAAAGGACCTCTAGAGTAGACATACCATGAGGTGCATGGGCTAAATCCCCAACAATACTATAACTGTGAGTGGCTTGGGCATTGGAGTTATGCATAGACCTTCATAAAACACCCTTGGGGAGGCGGAGCACTATATCAATGGATGTCTTCTCTATTTGCAAAGGGCCACCAAGATGTGATGAACGTGGATCTTTCTTAGTACGACCACTCAGACTTGTCATAATTATGATCTCTAGTGTGAAGATTAACTACTTGCTCACACATGTAGACATTATCATTTGTGATGTTGCCCCCTTATGGGGGCTCTCCCTATGTGCCCCTTTTGGAGGTGGAGGGTTCATTGCAACCATTTTTTTCTACTATGGGGGAAAGGGTTTGTTAGGATTGTAGGTTTTTGTTGGGCACCTTGTTAGGCTAAGTATCAATGAATCTCATGCATCTAAGGATATCAATTAGTAGAATGATCTCCAATACAAATATTGCATGGAAAATTCGTCATATTTTTATCTTTGTTGCCTCCTGCATTAGCATTTGATGAGGGATAGTCCCTTTCCCATAAGTAGAATTCTTCTTTTTTTTTTTCTTTTTGCCTCCGACTTGTTAAACATTATTTGGATTTGTTGATTGTACTTAATGAACTCCATAGGTCTAGGTAGGGACTAAGGATTGTTAATAAGTTTAGCATGAGATTTCATAGTTTATACTAATTAGCACAAATTATGGTATGTATACCTCAGTAGACTTTAGCAATCAAATCCTTGTGGGGAGGGGGTCCCTTGTCCCAGGAACAAGGGGGGGATCTCATACACCAATTTGGTGTCTGGCTTAGTTGTGACCTTAAAATTATATATATATATATATATATATATATATATATATA
>CBVK0100099551.1:0-24460 GCA_900067695.1 Picea abies | reverse complement strand
AGTTGCTGAAATAAATGTAAGAACATAAGTAAAGACACCAAGATCATAATAAATATATATGAGACATAAAGAAATCCCTTATTTCATTCCAATTCACCAAAGAGTCATTGTCTTTACAAAACTTCACACAGAAATCTTGGACCAAAGTCAAACTTAGAAGTCCCCGATGGAACATACAAAAGGACCTTTGATAGAAAACCAAAACTGAACTCTAAAAGCTGGATCAGCTTGCCACAGACTTCTGCCCACTTGAATCTACACAATAGCCTTTACCAGTGATGAAATTTAATTCACAAACAGACACGTCTACACAGACTCTGCACAATAGCCTTTATCTGTGAAGCAACCCTTCCTTGGTTGCTGCTGTCACCTCCTGATTTCCTTAAAATTGCTTTGAGATGGGTAGAGCCTTTAGGCTTTATCTCACTAATCACATGGGAAAAATCATCCCTCATATGGATCCGTGAAGACACTGATTTGTTAGAGTCATTGGAGGGTGAGGAAGGGGTAGCGATGGCTTTTCATTTATCTAGTGCATGGTGGGATTCAGTCTTCAATATCTTGCTGGCGTGGGAAGATTTCACTGGAGAATGGTTAGGGACAACTTGGACAATGGGTTTTAAAGGTGGAGGAGCAGGCAAAGATAATTTTGGCCAACCTTGGTGTTGGGAGACTGATGGGTGGACAATCTCCTGCCACCCATGAGGGGTTTGTAATGAGAGAAAATATGATATAATCAAAGGGAAGAGATATGGTCACTACTCAATGATAACAACAATCAACTGTAAGCAAACCAATAAACCTCACTGCAATCCACACATAATTCTGCCACTTTTATCCAATCTAACACAAAATTTTCCTTAGCTGTGATCAATATCATAACAGGGGGTGAAACAAAATGAATATGGGATATGTGAGGGGTTTATAATTAGCAGAAAATGAGATAATGAGGGGGAAAAGAACGTTTACTGTTCATGATATTAATCAAGCAATCCATAACATATTTTGTAGTAAGGAAAATATGCATCAACCAACAATCAAATGACCGAGTAATAATTCATGTGTATTTCTTTAATTTCACTATCCATTAATATCCAACATAATGTCATTACAAAAACATAAGTACTTCACACAATTCATAAGAGGTATTATTCCTTTTATTCGTACATTCTAAATGTTATAACAGTCAACAACAACACTCAATCTGTAACCATTAACATCCACCTATTCCATACATTTCCCCAATCCACGTCTGTATTTGAAAGTAGTGTTTCTAAACAATAATAATGAAGTTTCTACTTCTTTTAATAGACACAATAGAGATCTGTAATGACATCCATTCCCATACATATATATGCAGTATAAAGATCAAAATGATCAATACCTCACATATCACGCCTGAAAGGAATTTGACTATAACCAACAATCATCATTTGGACACAGGCTATGTAGAAGAAAATTTCCGAAACCCTGTAACCATGCCACTGTGAAACAAATATCTCAGTGCGAATTAAAACCGAGACAAACATCCCACACAACTGTCATCAACAATGACCAATTTGCAAAAAGATATGCACACTTAAAATTTGGGAGTATCACTGGGCATACAAAACCAATCATCCATATTATACGTGGTGCACAAATGAGAGGATTCTACCATAACCACACAACAATATATAACCATGATATAACTCAAAAAATTCATTTTGGGCCATTTATTAAGTCTCCCATGAGTGACCAGGCTGCACATATTTAAGTGTATTCTACTAATGACAAAAGATGATGTAAACATATCCAATCCAATGTTCTAATTCTCAAAACCTCATCTACAGGACGCAGCATGTGTGAACAACATCAAACCCCCGTGAATAATGGCAACCATTATCCGAACATCATAAGCACCACTCTAATGGCTGTATAATAACCAACAATTTGACACTGTGGTGAGGGAAACAATAGACCAAACAAGCATGATAACGGTGTGTATCCACGAACCAAAATGTAAATGACAGAGGCCCTTTCATAAAAAAAATTGATTCCTTGACAACAGGCTGGCGACTGTGACCCTTAGAAGTGAAATTGGCAATGTGGGGCTAATGCCATTATCATAGAGGTATTGGCCAAAATCCATACTAACATGACTACTATACGAATAACGGGTGAGCCCGCATTCGAAGTAATAGGCCACAATAAACTTAACATGCCTGACAGATTTCTTATGCAGCTCCAGTCTGGAGGGTCTAAGGGTTTGCACAATAGCCATCATAGGAGGGATGGGGCACCGACTATGGTGGAACTTCGGGGCTAAAGGCACACACTCAGGGAAGACCACGATGCTTGTGAACAAGAGGCATTTCCTTGGCAGAGTTGAACATGGTTCTAATCAAACCCATGAATCGCGAAGACAATCATCCAATCAACCTTCTAAATAAAAACCTTTAACCAAATATAGTGGTAATAAAACTATCACCCAGGAAGGCCACCAACTCTGACGAACTCACAACAATTATACGCAGAACCATCAAATTCTCTTTCAAAGCTGAAACCACACAGTTGCAACACTCAAGACAACACAAAACCATACAACTGAGCCAAAAATATTTCATAACTAGAGTGAAGTCAACAATGGATAAAAGAGACATACCTGTCAATCAAAAACCTTAAGACGAGAAGCAGCTGAGTAGTTTCACCCTGCTGAAAGTATGGAGCGTGAACACAACAACTAGATCAAACAATGATCTGATTAGGGTGGCGACCGATGACAAGGGTAAAGGTGACATGTAGTAAATGCACGTCACCTCCACCCACATCACATTTACTCCATAGTACATGCCAATGAGCCCCCATTGACACCATTAATCAACCAATACATAGAGAATATCAAATCATTAAACCATAGCATAATCCAAGTTCCACACTCAACCATATGCGTCGTTACCTTGCCACATGCACCACCTATGCTACAATTCAAATGAATCGCTTGACCACTATACAACATGACCATCATCGATAGTGCAACCACCATAAAAAAATTGCGAAGCCATTACTTCTATAAGCCACCAAGGTTCGTAACATATGCATATCGACTCTCGATTGCATAGCCAAGGTATTATCACTTGCCAAGAATGTGCCACCAAACTTCCATGATATGCACATCAAAATTAACATTTTTAAATTTCCATTTTCTTGTTAGTTGGGACTTAACCACTATCAACAAGTGTTTCATTCACATAATATCGCAGAGCTCGTTTTTTTTTTTTCTTTTTTTTTCTTAGATATGGTATTTTAATTTTCTTCAAAATATCCTTCTGCAAATTTCACTATCATTTTTTTGTACATGTGCAAGAGAAAAAATATCGTAAATAAATAGCAGGTTGTAGCATCATGAAGGAGAAACATCTCAAAGCTTAACCTCTACCAATGACAACCATGTTCTCATCAACCAAGTAAAACCTTGTAGCACATCATCATAATGATCAGAACCATTTTTCAAAAGTTCAAGGGGGTCCCACCTACTAGCATTATTTAGTCTTATATAATAATAGGCTTTAGCAACACTTTGTAGGCAAAACTTACGTTGACGTTTTCAATCGTCAACAAACTGGCGACTCCACAGGGAAATTTTTTTTTAACATATTGGAACTCAGAACTCATGGTTTCACAGACCAAGAATAGTAATCTCAAGAAGACGTAACTCAAATGATTATGCAATAGGGGGAAGTGAGCAGACTCAATGGAAAGATGACCAGGAATTTGGGAGTAACTCATGAAAAGTGTTAAGTATGAGGGGTTTTTTCACTGTATGCATAATCATTTGCCTGTAATGTGTTCTTGACTGGAAATGGGGAACTTAGAGATTTTTTCTTAAGCTCTCGATGGATAAAGAAATGGCAAGAAAAAGCAGGAAACAACTAATTATTTATATGACAACAATGGGAAAAAAAATATATAGCAATTTCCAAGGGTCCTTTAGAGATGACATCATAACAATTGTGTAAGCTTGATTGTTATAGACTAACAATGCTTGCAGGAGTGTTACTATGGAAAACATGATCCAACATCGTAATTCAAGCACTCTAAAAGATGATAAAGACCAAAAATCCAAAAGAAATAGTAATGTAGAAATCAAAACAACAACAATAAATATAGAACCATTCAGAACACATAAAATAAAATTCAACTCAGAAGGTAGAAATCAAAGTGCTGCAAAGCAGAAAAAGAGCACAAAATTGGGAAATAGAGCTAAACTACTAGTATACAGAAGAATACCATTAGAAAAAGATCTTCATGTTGGCCCCTTGCAATATTTCAAATGAGGACTGCTAATGGTGTGGGAAAACCATTATCTATGCAATTCCTTTAAAATTTCTGAGTTAGTGTCCAAGACAAAAGTAATCCGGAAATGGTCCAACAATTGAAATGTTGATGTAGATATCAACCCTTTGACGAATATGATTAAATCATCAGGATAAGCATGGAGACTGATCGATTTATCGAAAGTTGTGTGTATATGCCTTCTCAAGGCAATACTTGTATCAAATAAGCCAGAGGGAAGACAATTGTAAGACATAGCATCGCGATTAGTAGTGAAAATGGTTTTGTGATAATTTCCCCCTTCTACCTTGATTTCATTGTAACCAAACAAACTATCAAGTAAGGGCTCCAAGTGTAACTCTACAACCTGTTGCAGAAACATTTTCATATTGAGAGGAGGGAAAGGATTTCTTATAATTGCTTGCCCGAAATTTCAAAGACTAATGCAGGTTCTGAAATTTTATGAAATTATCAGGGGTCTTTGAAGCAGGTTCCCAATTGGAAACCCCTTCAAGGTGGAAAAAAGAAAACATTTCATTTCTTAAGGAATTCCTCAACTCCCTTCGAAAGGTTGCTTCCAGTGTAGAGTTCACAAGTCTTTGGTTTAGACCTAGATCAAAACCATGAAGACCTGCATTAAACCAAGAAAAAACCTTTCGAAATCCACTAAGTAATTCAATAGATTTCATTTCTTCTTTATCAGAACCTTGGATATTTATTTTAACATTTGAGGAAGATCTAAGTTTCCTAATGTTCATGGAGATGGTTTCAATCACCTTCAGTTGTGACTCCTCTTCCTTTTCTTTATTTACTCCAACACTCAAGGAAAAGGAACCCTCGAGAGGAGTCAATCCTTCAGGAATTTCATTATTTTCTAAAGATATAATCTCCTCAGGCTTGAGAGGTTCATTTTAAATGACAACACAACTACTTTCATTGTTAGGGATGGCCTTCCAGAATTGTTCATTCTCATAAATGTATGAATGATGTAGATATTGGAGAGCACGATCAGGTTAGTGAGGCAAGAGATGCTGAGTAGAAGAGGTTGCGAAGACAGCTAATCGATCAACTATTGAATTAAACTCCTTCCTAACATGAGTGATGTTAAAAGATAGGAGATTTGAGACAAGTGCCCAAACAGTTTGGGAATATTGTTCCATCAACTTGTTGCTAGGAGAGCATGTTTTATGTATCAGGTTCAAAACAAGATTATAATTTCCAAACACTGAAAGGTGACCACAACCAAGATTAAGGGCGTTCTCTATGCCTAACAACAAAGCTTTAAATTCAATGACATCGTTTGAGCAAGAAAACTCCAACCTTTATGATAGATTATGAATCTTTCCTGCAAGGGAAATCGAGATAATACCATCCCCATTACCCTCATTTGAGTGTGAATCATCGAAGTGCATACACCACAATTCATCCTCTAAATCAATTCTTTCCAGAGGAATATTATCCTCTTCAGCGAATATGGAATACAATCCTAGGTCTTCTTCGATATAGTTTACACTAGATTGCGGAACACTCTCTATGGAGGGTGAAATTCTTCCTTCTTTAAGGACTATGATATTATTTCCATTCTGAGGAATGGATAAATGTGTCCCGTCGAGCGAGAGGTATCCACCTATTAGGGCTTGCCAATCTCTCCCCAAGATAATTGAATAATTTCTTACAAGCATATCAATCACCTAAATGTTGAGGGTTGTCCTTATCTCAGGATGAGCGCATAAAACCAAGGTTACGTCCTGTTGAGCACTCAACGCACCCTAAAAAAATCTATGAGCATTTATTTTTGGGTACCACTCAATCTTCTTCGTCGACTGTCTACACGAATTGACGACCCAAAGTTTCCTCGATTCACTTGAGAAATTTGGCATGGGTGAAAGATAAAGGTGGTGAAAATAGTTGGAAAGTCAAAGTAGTTGAGTATCGACCTTCATCGGCCTCGATCGATGAAAGCGTTCCTTTCCCATGAAAAACCTCAGGAAGGATTTCTCTGAAGGCCAATCCATTCGGTTTCGGAAGAAAAAAGTGCAACAATGAACACTACATAGAGGTAAGGAGTAAACAACCCATCCCCGATCTCTACGCCAGAGTGATGTGACACAACAAGACATTTTACCTCCTTATGTGTCAGAAACACCACATTCAAAGCTGTTAGTTAATTCGTATATCGCACATTAGTTACTAATTCATGCATGAATCAAAAGGATTTGTTAAACCCACTGATACAATGTATCTTATCCCGTGCCTCTGTCGTCAACTAGTTAAGGTTTATTTGCAGAAATTTAAGGGTAATTTATTTTTTCAATTTACATTTATTACTCGTATTAACTAATCGATATGACTGGTAGTACCTCTCTAGTTATATTCTTTCCGAGTCATTATGCATGGCCCCATTAGTTATATCCCGTACCTCTCTAATTTATTTCCACGCGGAAATAAATTCAGAGCAAACAGAAGAGTGAAGCCAACAACCCAAAAGAAAATGCCCAAAGTTCAGTGAGTATTAATCAATTGTCATAGCAAGCATTACAGGTATGTATCTGCAAATGGTTTTCATGCATTTCATTGTTACATTTCCACACCCAACGCTGCTCTGTACACATGTTCAAATGACATTTTAAATTGCAGGAACAATGCCTCCAAAGAAGCCTTCCACTGGGAAATCCCTGAGAGCCCCTAAGCTGCAAGAATTAAAAGTAGGAGAAGGCTCCTCCCCATCAGTTGCGAGACAATTAGAATTAGCTCCCAAGCTAGTGCCCGTCGTTAAGAGAATCACAAGGGAGCTCTTTTTCCAGCCCCCAAATTTCAGAGATACAGAGGAAAGAATTGGAGCTAAGATGACATTTCCTCACTGGGAAGAAGTTTTCAAGAAAATCAAGAAAGAAGAACCCCTCAAATATACCCCGCATAGAGATCCTGAAACAAGGAAACTCGATGATGAAGTCCTCCCCAACATTCACAAAGCTTATCTGCACATGGTGGGAAGCTGGTCTCCAGTCTTTCCTTGCATAGAGCTCCTAAAGTGGATTATTGACCACACTGATGCCCAAAAATGTCTAATCAATGATGATAACGACGAATGCATCAGATTTTTGCTGCCATCAGAGGTTCATAGTTACTATAAGCTCAAATATTTCGAGCTAAAGTTGAGCACTGATTTCATCTTGAGTTTCTATGCGTCATATGATACCAACAAAATCATGTCGTCTTGGTGGAGAGAAGACAAAAAATTAACAAACCAGACTGCTAGCTGGTATCCAACATCCAATCTCAAGGAACCTTACATATATCTCATGGCCCTACTCTGCAGGTTACATGGGGAGAAAGATTGCTCCTGGTTTTTAGAGGCTTGGATTCCTCTGGCTTTTATAGTTGCCATTTCAATCATAAGCTCCAATTGGGGTGTCGTCATCTCCAAGCAGTTGAGCACCTACATAAAACAGGCTCAGGTGCCAAAGGAGGTAGATACCCCCACTTTCTACATGTCCTCGTATCTACTGGATGTCATCTGTACCAGGAATGCTTTCCCTGGGATGAACCTAAATTGGCACTCTCTAGAGCTCGCAGTCCATGTATACTTCAACATCCTATGGGAAAAATGGTACAAGAAATCCTATAATATTATCCGTGATCAGTTTATTGCACGCACGTACTTCTTTCTCTTCAGGAAAGAATGCCCTAGATTTTCAGATGAAGCAAAGAAGGTTATAACCAAAATTGTCCACTGGTATTTAGACGAAGAAGAAACCTACATCAGGGTTTTCGGCACCACAGGGGCACCCCACTTATTACCCATTTATTTTCCCGACCAACTAGTATTAGGGGAAATTTGCTAACAAACCATCCTACAAGGACACAATGCAACTTTAGTAAAAGACAAGAAGTGGGCTTTCATACCGTATGGGTTTCATATCAGATTCTACATAGTCAAAGATACCATGCATGCTAAACAACTCGAGCTAGATCAATTAGAATTTTGGTTCCAAACTGGCTGATTTTGCAAACACGATCCCAAGGGATTGGTTCTACAACACGCATCGCAGGTATCATCTTGTTGGCCCTATGCCCATGACCAGTTCGAGGATGAAATATTTACTGAGAATGCCCAACACTGGAATATGGTGGTGTCCAGGAAAGCTAATCCTTTAGGAACTAGGTTTAGAGATATGAGCTGCGAAGAACAGGCAATGTTTCTGGAATAGGCAGTTCAAGAACTTAGCCAACACCTGGGAGGAGAAGTTGCATATGAATGGGATGAAGAAATAAGTGATCCCGAAGAAGACATTGAAGCTATGGGAACTCACCAGTTATCCATGGTACAAATCAAGGATCTCACAGAAGATCAAGTTGCACGAGAAAGGGGTATGTTTTTACTTCAGCAAACTGATTTTCTGATGAAATGAATGCGGGATGACCCATATCTTTTCATAGGACCTGCATTTTCAACTGTTGTTCAAAGTATCCCGATGAAGTCAAATGATGCTGGGTCCACAGTCCCTGACAATGCCCATGGGTTAGGCAACCCTGAACCCACAACATCGTAGATCGATCCTTCGGAAGAAGGGACAACTCAAGCAGAGACAAGTCGGGTCTCAATAGAGACACAAGTGCCCAATCCCTTGAGCACTCTTATACATATTTACAGTGACGACAAGAGTCTGAAACCTGCTCACGACACCCTGGTGCAAGTTCAAGAAGTAAAAGGTTCTGAGAAAACCACTTCCCCTGAGACCGAGGTCCAAGAAAAGTAGGACTTACAAATGGAAATAGGGTCTGAAGGTGTCCTCGACACAAGAGAGTCTGACAGACAAGAAGAAGAAGCAAGATCGAGTAGCGAAACTCCACAAAAGAAAATTGACAGTTCTACAGCCAACGAGCAAGAAGGAAATGAGTCTATACCCAAGGCCTCCATTATGCCCAATATTCATGTCCCAGATGAATGACAAGTAGAGGCCAGATCCACAAAATAGAGTGAAGAAATTCAATAACCCACTCCTGAGAAAATATACACCACGGGTAGCTTGAGAAACAACCTCTCATGGGGAGATCAATATATACTAGAACTGGCAGACAAAGTAGCAAGCATCTATGTGATCTCCTACAATCAAAATAGGAAGGCCATCGTTCAAAGGACTGTTTAAGGATAAATCCGTAAGTGCGGACACAAACCAATCTCCCTAGATCCACCTGGATCTAGAACAAAATAGAACAGAATAGGACGCTTTCCTTAAGTTTTAAATATTGAATTTACTAAGAGGCAAGAATAAGTAACATACCTTATAATCGCTTCCTATAATCTTTGTTGCTCCCGCTTCGCTCCATTGCTCTCGTGCAGTCAATATCAAAACAACACAAACCAACCAAAGTGATAGGGATAGCATAAACTGAATATAAACCTATGTATGTGATCAAGGAATCATACAATAAAACACAACAANNAGAATCATATTACTGTATCATATTAAATGTGAAAGAGAGATTACAACCATTGCCTTGATTTCGTAAGGTCCCTTCCAACTGTCCTTCGTTCCCCACACACTTCTTGCTCCAAGGATTCTGAAACCATAGATCTGATAGCTACTCACAATCTATCTTGACAAAGAAAATCACAAGCTCAAGCTAACCAAGCTCACCAAAAGCTCACCAAAAGCTAACTTTCTCCATGAGAACTCTTCTCCTTTTATAAGCTGAAGAAGATAAGGTGAGGAGGTTAGGATGATCCCACTAAATCATAAAAGTGAGTAAGATCCAAACCGTTCGGATGCCACCTCACCCAAGAAGCTTCTACTTCTAGAAAATTCGAGAAACCGTACGTTTTTCCCACATGCTGGAATGTCCGCACCCTAGCTATATAGCAACCTGTGGAAAGTTCGCACCCTGGCTATATAGCAACCTGCGGGAATTTGTCATTTCCGCACCCTGCCTATATAGCAACCTGCGGGAATTTCTTTTTATAAGGTTTTTACATAGGAAAATGCAACTTCTTTTCTCAGGAAAAGTTCTTCTTCCTTCTCTCCTCAGGAACTCAGGCCACTGTGACCCCTCTAAAGGAAATAGATAGGTTTACATCATTAACGATCATAGGGATGACGAAAATAATGTGTAACAAGGACCGTGAAAAGGAAAAGGATCACTTTGGATCAATCCATCATGGTTTCCATAGAAGATAACTTAATCAGCACTGCATATGCTCGCACGTCCGAACTAATTGGCGTAGGAAAATCCCTTTCAGATGCTGCTCAGGACAGATCTAGGAGAGATGAAAAGGAACTAGCCGACACCCAGGAGGAGCTCTAACACCTACGCCATCTTGTCAAATACTATAAAGGAGATACATAGAACGTTGTGTATCTGAAGGAAGAGTTCAACAGAGTTTATAATGAGTTCAAGAAGGAAAGGCACTTGTTAACCGAGAACATAGTCGATTTCCAGGAGGATACTCTCATGGCACTCGTGACATGCAAAGAGATGGAAAGGTGGCATGAAAAGGCACAAAAAGCAGTAGAGAGAATCAAATACATTGAGGTGGTTCAGCAAGGTTGAGAAAAAGAAAATCATGGCATTCAGCCAGTTGTCAAAATTAGTCTCGACCGCATGAATAAATCCACCGAATACTAGGTGAAGATGACCCCGGACCCACACCGAGAAATCCAAAAGCAATGGACCAAGTGCCAAAAACACTGGGGTAAAATTAATAAAGTAATGAAAGATGTCAGTCTCCTTGAATTCAACACCCCTGATGAATTCACTAACCTGAGCGATGTGCTCAAGACACACTCCATACAAGACTCTCTTTTGGCCGAAGAGTGCGCAAAGGTCACCGATGCAAAGGCAGGGAAAGTGCAACAATTCGTAGGATACCTGATAAGAGCTCGAGCCATGCTGCAACAACTGAACTCCATCTTGGTAAAGCATCGAATGCATGCAGTGGATATCAGAGGAGTATATGCGGCCCCTGTGGAAGAACATATGTTCCCATGGGCTCAAACCTGTAAAGATCTGTTTATCAGCTGGTATGAATATGAAAGAAGTCGCCCTTTTCAAGATACATCTCAGGTGGACTATTGAAAGAAACTATTGGATGGTCACACCATGTGGCAATTTTTGTTTAGCCTGAATTGTAGTTTGCCATTAATTGCAGTTTAATTTTAGATTATAAATAGAGACATTGACCGTTGAGTCAAGGGTCGATGGTTGTTGTAAGAACTATTTCTTTTTTGGTTTGTTGATAAATATTTTGAGACTGCTATGAATTGAGAAGTCCTTATGGACCAAAGATAAGATATTTTCATCAGATGTATGTGATTGGAGTTGGAGAACAATTACTTCCTATCCTGCTCCAAGAATGATGTAGTAAATTAGTAAGAGCAATCGATTATGTTGTCAAGTTATCTGGTGCAATGTTTTGATGTTCTTTGCTTTAATGATGAAGATCAACCGTTGTGTTGTTATGTAATGAATGTTATGGTAGATGAACTATTTTGTTTTCCATGATCTTGGTTACATATGTGTTTTTCTTTCTGTTAGTTAGATTCTCAGGAAGTAATTGGATACTCATTTGGTTAATGTATTATTACTAGGCCCTTTGTTATAGAATTACTGTCTACATGTTTGAGCAACAGGTTATCCCAAGATCAACCTCTTTCTAGTAGTTGAAATTCAATCCCGTTACTTTTCAAGTTGGATTATGCTGGCTTGCATCAATCAAATAAGCCCCACTCAAGAGAAAATACAGAAAATAACGGTCCTACCTGAAGGGAGAACCTTCACAAGAAAACACAAAGCCCATCGATAAATTCGCTGGATCGCAAGATCTGGAGAACCATTCCATCTCAAATGCTATAGAGACTAATTGGGCCTTAGTGGAGGGTTTGGTTCTTGCTGTTGAATCAAGGGATTTAAGACCCATCAATAGAATTGGTGCTAGAAGGAGGGCCTGAGAATGAATGGATGAATATATAAATTATATAACTTTTCGAACAACCTACAGATTCATAACGGTCCACATGTGTGTCTAGTCATCCAACAAACAACCCATGCTTATTGATTACTCCCGAAGCGGGTAACTCACCCAAGTCCAAGGAAGAACCTTTTCACCCTGAAATACCCTATGTCCTCCCTCACGAGGAAGTGAATCAATTCAGGAGAATCACCAAAGCCTATGCTCAACAAATTGGCGCATTGTCCTTAAATCCCATCCTCCCTTGGAGAAAACAACAAAGCAGACCGGTGGTTAGCACTCCCGATGAAGTTTTTGTACACTCCGTCTAAGACCTAATAGATTTTGCGATCACCGAAATCCAAGAAACTCTTGATCTCATACCCGAGACGTTGGTCGGTGACATCCCTGAGCCTGACAACTTTTTGAAAGAAGAAGAGCTTGACTCTGACTCCAAAGATATGGAAGGGAACAACGGTCATGAGGAGGAAAGAGAAGTTCCACTTCAAGACAACCAGCCTTGGTTGGCCAGAGACACTGTGTCCATCCTTGGATGAGTACACAATCTTCCTTGGCACTTGGAAAAGTTGTTCCCCAAGTATGACCCTGGAACTTCAGGATTTCCTGAAGATCATATCAAGAAATTCATACTTGTGATTAGACTTATGAACGTTCAACATGAAGACGTAGTATGTATACTTTTCCTATACACATTTGAAAACTCTGCTTCTACGTGGTATTTTAATTTGCTGGTAGAATATATAACTAGTCGGACTAAATTCCAAAATGGTTTTCTAGAAAAAATTGCAGAAGAAACTACCACAGGAGCCATGATGGTTGAGTTGTTCGTAGCCACCATGACCCCAAAAGAAAGGGTCAAATATTTCAATCAAATATTCATGACCATCTTAAACAAGTTCCATGCCGCGATGAAACCCACTCAAGAATTGTAGATTGAGGTTTATGCCAACGCACTTCTAGCTTCTATTTCCATGTTTGTTAAAAGAGCTGCCAAGAAAACCCTCACAGAGAATTTCAAAGAGGCCAAGACGATAGAATTTCAGATGAAAGGATGTAAAGAAGGCCAAGCCTCTCTAGTAAGAAAAGAAAGTCAACCCCCTCCCAGGAGAGGACTCCTTCTGACTAGACCATCGGGGAAACCGGTTGAACAAACTCCTGATAAAGGTAATGGAGATATAGAAGATCTGCAGTGCATGGTCAAAAAACTATCAAATGAGATTATAGACATGGA
Organism: Picea abies; assembly: GCA_900067695.1. NCBI lineage: Eukaryota > Viridiplantae > Streptophyta > Pinopsida > Pinales > Pinaceae > Picea > Picea abies. The sequence goes on along the minus strand of CBVK0100099551.1, from coordinate 10,946 downwards.
AATAAGTGCAGCAGGGGAAGGAAACCAAGGCCAAATACCCTATAAGCCTTTCTTTAAAAGAAACCATCCTTTCAAAGCAATTGAGCCTCCCCCAGCCAACCTAAACATTGACCTAGGGAATGCTTCCTCTAATTCTTTCTGCACCTATCACCAGGAGAACCACTCTGAAAGAGAATTCTCTCAATGGGTCCACACCATGAATTTAATGGCTAATTGTTTTCTGGAAAAAGTCTCACTGACCGAACAGTCAAGCAGTTCGGCCATGAATATTGCTGATCAGGAATAAGCTGACCCACCACGAGACACAACCATGTTGATATGGGATTTCGACATGATTGCATCTTCAGATGATCTGTTTGAGTCTTGAGAACAACCCATAGAATTTTTGGTAGCACAGACGCTTAGTAGAGGTCAACCCGACTCAAAAAATACCGACACCGCCCAGACCCCATAAAGTAAGTTAACTCCCGATCGTCCCAAAATACCTTTCTCTCCCGACGAAAAACCCATAAGCATCCATAACAAGGAATTTCCCAAGCTGGATTACAACGTAGTCGGAGATTTGAAAAATCTAAAGGCTAATATATCAGTTACAGATATATGTAGGATTCCTTAGTAGAAAGACTTTTTTTTGCAAGCTCTAAGCTCGGTAGAAGACTTGACTACAGGAAACGACCAGAAGAAGGATCTATCCTCGACAGATTTGGTAAGAAATCCAACCATAAATACCTACTCAGAAGTTAGGAAGGAGAAGCCTTTTGTACCACCTTTCCTTTTAACGTTCAAAGTTTTTAACAAGAATCCTCACAATTGCTTGGTAGATTCTGGGGCATCCTCTAATGTAATGCCCTTGGCCATTTGTAACAAACTGGGTGTCATCCCTCTTAGAAGTGATAAGCATGTCATACAACTGGACATAACCCAATTCAAAGTTATGGGAGAACTCAAAGATGTAATGATCAAGATAGCAACACATCCTAATTTCGTGCAAATAATCGACATCATTGTAGTAGATATCCTAGAGGCATATGGAATACTTCTAAGTCATGATTGGTACAAAAAGATGAATGGATATTTTAGTATAGACTAGGCACACCTCTGGTTACCACTAAAGGGATACAAGAGCATGATTAGAATCGACAAAGAAAGATATCTGAAGCATACGATCATCGACCTAGAAACACCGAATGAACTCGCGTCTACTGATTTCCCGGTATTGGGCAATTACTCCTGTGATTCCCACTTCGGGGGCTTTTCTCCTCTAGTGTCCATTGTTCCTCTTACCCAAAAATCCGAAGTAGTCTTTCAAGAGGAACTGCCGACGTCGATAGAGAACGCTCTTTTTTTCCAAAATCCTGTGATTGAGCTTACGGGACGAGAGATCGGTAAGAAAGAAATCAGTATAGAATGAAGAAAGGGCGATTACCTTCCACAGATTTGGACCCTCTTCTTTGATGGAGCTAAATCAAAAGAAGGGTCGGGAGCAGGGTGTATCCTTATCAATCCTAAAGGATGACATTATTTCTTATCATGCAGGCTATAATTCGAATGTACCAACAACATTGTCGAGTATGAAGCTCTAGTGTAAGGATTAAAGAAAGCCATAGATTTGGGTGTCAAGGAATTGAATGTTTTCGGGGATTCTAAGATCATTGTTAGACAAGTGAGGAATACTATTCATTTCAATTCGCCTCATCTTAAGAAATACCAACAGGAGGTGCATAGGATAATAGAGAACTTTGACGCTTTCAATATCACTGCAATCCCGAGAGCAAAGAACATTCTTGCCGAATCTTTGGCCACAATCGCTACCCGACTGTTGCCTTTAGAAGATTATGAAGCGTCCTGATTCACTGTGGAGCTTCTCTACAAACCGTCGGTGCCGAAAAATATTTCCAATTGGAAAGTCTTTGAAGGTGAAGAGAAAATCATAAAATTCTTGACCAACCAAGGCAATTTCAAATACCTAGACATAGATGATGAAGAATTCCGAGAGAAAACAATTGAAACTAATCCCCAAATAGGACAAGATGTTGGAAATTTGAAAGCTCACACAATCCCAAAGGGGATAGCTAATCTAGAGAGTCTGTTTGATCTAAAGGATCGTTTTAAAGGACCCAAAAACACGAAGAATGGTATCTCTTGCCCCCTCCATGAAACTGTGAATCTTGGGACTCCAGAGAACTCGAAGAATGTTAATCTCGACAAAACTATGTCTAAGGAAGAGAGGAAATCATACCTCAAATTATTCAGACAATACTAGGATGTCTTCGCATGGTCCTACAAGGATTTGAAAATGTACGATACCCACATTATTCAACACACCATCTCGTTGAAACCCGAAATGAAGCCTTTCCAACAAAATCTCTAGAAGTATCACCCATCCCTAGAGCCTCTCATGTATTAGAAATTAAGGAATCTTCTAGATGCGTGGATAATTTTTCAGGTTAGACATTTTTCCTTGGTGGAAAATCTCGTTCCAATAAGGAAAAATTCGGGCGAAATCCGACTATGCGTATATTTTTGGAACCTCAATAGAGCTTCAGAAAAGGACAATTATACGGTCCCGCCGATGGAGAAACTCTTGCAGACCATGTCAGGATCATATATTTTTTCCTTACTAGATGATTTCTCAGGCTACAACCAAGTGTTGGTTTCAAAGGAAGACCGTTTAAAGACCACCTTCCGAGCCAAATGGGGAACCTTCGCTTATAAACGCATGCCTTTTGGGTTAATCAACACATGAGAAACCTTCCAAAGGGCCATGGGTGTGGATTTTTGGGGGCTTATCAATAGGTGCATGGTAGTATATTTAGATGATGTAATGGTGTATTCGAAGAATATGGAAGAACACATCCAACACTTAACTCATATTTTCGAAAGGTGCCGAAAATACGGTATATCGCTAAATCCTAAAAAAACCATCTTCGGTGTCGAGGAAGGTAAGTTGTTATGTCATATTATATCCCAAGTAGGTATCTGCATAGATCCAGAATGAATTAAGTCCATATCTCAACTTTTTCTACCCCATAACAAGAAAACCATGCAGTTCTTTTTCGGGCAAATCAACTTTGTAAGGAAATTCAACCCCGATTTTGCCGAAATGATCAAACCCTTACAAAAGATGATTTGCAAGGATGCCAATTTCAAGTGGGATGATGAGAGAAAATACACTTTCAATAATATTAAAGCTTCCATATCACGGGCTCCGGTGTTGCGAAGTCCCAATTTTAATAGAGACTTTTTCCTTTATACTTTCGCCTTCGACCAATCGCTAGTGGTAGTTTTGACCCAGAAAGATGATGATAACAACGAAGCCCTAGTGTCCTTTATGAGTACTAATCTTCAAGGAGCTGAGCTCAATTATCTTGCCATAGATAAACAGGCCTACACAATCTATAAGGTAGTAAAGCATTTCAGGTCCTACATTCTCAAAAATCACACTAAGGTGATTGTTTCGCACCCTATGGTCTGATCCCTGTTTACCCAATAAGAAATGGGGGGAAGAAGGGGGAACTGGATGGCAATAGTCCAGGTATTTGATCTGGACATAAAACCTTCCAAGCTAGTAAGAGGACAAGTGTTTTTGGGAAAAACACCCTACAGACTAGCAAGTTAGGGTAAGACGTTGCATGCAGATTTGACTGAATAGAAACTACTTTTTTACCTACATCCCAAGATTTAAACCCCTCTTTCTTAGTAAATGCATGGAAAAGGACCACCTACCTTATTATCAGCGTTCGATGTAGATCCTCTGTTGTGCTCGATTACTTGTTTGCGCTGCTCCTTCCAAAGATGACCTGCACTCAAGACAAACAACAACTATGCATGCATGCTACTTCGATACTCAAGGGTTATAAATCGAACATAAATCAATCAAACTATAGACAATTCATTATTTGGGACGGTAAAAACATTCTTTTTATTATGTAAAGTGAATCAACCTACAAAATTTGAGAATGACCACCGCTCCTTGAACCTGATCCTGGGCTCCTCTTCTTTTGTCCTTCAACTGCTTTGCATTAAATCTCCTTTGGCATGAGGAAAGGCTAAAGGGTTGGGACAATGGATTGTGTAAACGGGCAAAGTTTCTTCGCTATATTTTTTCCTTCTCCAAATGGTACCCCTACCCCTTCTTTTATAGGCTAGAAGGAGCTAGGGTTTTGGACAAACCCTCGACCATGCATGGTCGGGAGTTTCAGTTAACTGTCCCATACCTTTTTGTTCCATTGGCAACTTTCCTTTTTTCGTGCTTTGTTAGGTACACATGGGCTGTTGTGAGTCAGCCAACGTGTACACACGTGTAGTAATGGGTTAGGGCACGTGGGCCTTGACACAAGAAGATTTTCAAAAAGTTGTTCAACAGAGTTTTGGCAAAGAAGGGATATGAGTTGGCCTGATGCCAGGTAAGCATGTGTGGTGAAATTTAGGGTTATAAAAGATGCCCCCTAATGTGTGAGGTCAGAAGAGCATCTGATGGCTGAAATACATTATCAATCTTTACTGATGTGTCGAACGATTGAGCCCAAGGATCAGGAAACAGAAGGTGTCATCTGCAAAATAAAAAATGTCTCACCGAGGCGAGCATACCCATGCTCGGGATAAAATAGAACCATGGCTGCCAATCAAATACACTGTAGATCCATGTCAAATAACTATAAAGAGTAGCCGCGAATAATACACAACGGAGCTACATCTCCAAATTAGAAAGATATACATATAGAGTATCCATCTTCCAGAAGCTGATTCGGCATGATGGATGGACTTCAGAGCTCAAGCAACAACTTCAAAATCTTCTAAAACTCAGGTATGAGTGTAATATGAGTGTACAACTACACTAGCTAGAGTCTTCGATGTCTCGTCGGTCATGGACTTGAGAATCTTGATGATCGGACTGAAGGCTTCAGTGATTTCGAACAAGAACTTGATTGGACGTTCATGATGGTCGGGTATGTGGACAAGAGACATATTGCAGAGGGGCCGACTCAGGCTTAGTGACAGACTTCCCTTGGACAATAGCATGACAAGTGATGAGACTCAGGCAACCTATATCTTAATCATAAGTCTACGAAGTAGGAGGCAACACAAACTCTCCATATGTTTGGAAGAATAACCAAATGGTGGAGGACACAACTCTATACAGCGAGAAAAGCTTCCTAAGGTTGTACTACATCCCATAGTCTGATGATCAAACGGATAGATGTGCTTTATCCAAGGGAGACTCATTATGCTGCCAATAAAGAAAATACTTTTCCCATCCTCTTTTTGGGGTATATTTGATTTTTTTGTTCTTTTCGATAATTTTGGAAAAAGAATAAAGGAATATTACATTACAATGGAGGAACGAGTACTACAAACATACAAGCTCAAGGCACAAGGACAAGACTGATGTTCTAGTGAAATGATACTCGGGAAAAATCCTCCGGCGGCCAAAGGTGTTAAGATGCAGAAGAAAACTGTCACAAGGATGGTGGATAAGGTATGCAAATGCGGTTGATAGAACACACAATGGTAATGTCCTTTGATGTAAGTTTAACGAGCCCAGAGAAGGTAAGCTCAGTGGTTGTTCATATTTAGAGAGTTTGAAAAAGCATAAAAGGAGACTTCGTTGGGGTACCTTTTTCAAAGATAGTCTAGTTGGTTCGAAAAAGGGATAAACTAGCACTGATTAGATGTCGATTCAAAACCATTTTAACGAGTGTGACAAGGACAATATCACTTGGCTATTTTTTCACTTTTAAGGAGTCTAAAAAAAGCTTAACTATGGACTCCGTTAGGAATATTCTTCTGGACCAATTTAACGAGTGTGAAAGAATAAGGTCAATCGACGATCTTTTCAATTTTAGGGAGTCTGAAAAGAGCTTAACTATGGACTCCGTGGGGGGTTTCTTTTTCATAAGTTTAGTCCCTTAGGCCCGAAAAAGGGATAAAATCATACCTGAGAGTACTCTTCTAAAGAATGGAAGTTCTATAGAGTATACCTTTGTTCGTACAGTTGACCGTCCAGACCGAAAAAGGGGCAAACCACCGTCGGATAGACGTGACTTCAAATTTCAGTTTAACGAGCGTGAAAGGCCACAAGATCGCTCGGTAATCTTTTCATGTTTAAAGGGTCTGAAAAGGGCTTAAAAGAAGACCCATTTATGGAACGTTCTTCTGGACCAATTTAACGAGTGTGAAGAAAAAAGGTCACTCGACAATCTTTTCATCTTTAAGGAGTCTGAAAAGGGCTTAAAGAAGACTCCATAATGGTTACTTTTCTCAGTTAATCTGGATGAGATCGAAAAGAATAAATAAAGTCTCACCGGATATTTCTTTTGGATCTCAAAGCGAGCTTGAAAAAAAAACAAAGGTAGACCATGATCGACACTTTGTGGGTCGATGTCAAGTATCTCTTCATAAGACCAGAAAAAACGTCGCGGAATTCTTTGAAAAGATCCGTGTAAACTTGAATTTCTTCGGGGGAGAAATCCACTCTGACTAAGACATTCTCCACGACGCCAGGGTTTCGGGAGATTTTGATGGGTATAGTTTCAATGATAGTCGCCATATTGCCCTTAGCATAAATTTCTCGCGTAGCTAAGAGATTAATAGGACATGGTTGATCTCTCGTCATGGTAATGGTGAATTCTCCTGCTTTGATTCGGCTTAACTCTGGGAGAAAATATGATCTGTAATGAAGATCTTCCCAAGGTTTGTCCGGACTAGTCATTGCTTTGATTACTACTTCGTCAGAAGGCAAGACTAAGTCTAACGAATCGACGTTAGCGAGAGAACCCTGAGCCCAAATAGGCTCTAGAAGCGGATCTAACTCTTGTGTAGGAGTTAGATCAGGGTTAGCTGAAGCTTGCTGGACTAAAGAGTACACTACCTCAGCGACAGACAAAGGCATGGACATGCCTAAGTGCCCTGTCTCATCCATCGTGTCTGATGGGGAAGGAAGAATCCAAGGATCCTCAAAGAAAGTCGTGCAGAATGACGAAACTTAAAAAATCTCAACCTTATGGTGATTAGATATAAATTTGATATCATCGTGAGGAGGTGGGAAATCGAAGGTACCCATAAAGGATGGGCACAAACCCACTCCTACATTAATGACACCTGGTTGAGGATTATCAATCAATGGGATCGTAGATGCCCCCAAAGCTGGTTCAGGTCTGGAGAAAGACAGTTGATCAATGGTCACTATCCGACCCTTGTGTGGAAACAACAAGACTCAGAAAACTGTAGCAACCACAGCTTGCATAACATAAGTCCAACTCCATCCTAACAAGAGATTATAGTCAAGGGGAGCGTCGACTACCTCTACTTCGATACACACAATTTTCCCTCCTAACTGCACAGGGAAAGAAGGAATGATTCCATGTGGTCGGAATGAACGACCATTGAAAGCAGTGAGGAGAGTAGGTGATGGAGACAAAACGAGCTGGCCGATGGCCTTCCAGCATGCTAACGACATAACACATGTGGAGGCGTCCTCGTCGACCACCGTGCGAAAGATATTGCGAGTACAAGTTTTCGTGGGATGAGCCACTACTATCTAAAATGCGACGTGGTAAGGCAGACGAGGTTTTAAGTCGGTTGTATATAACATGATGGTGCCCAGATTACAAGTCTTAGTAGAGCCCAAAGTGGTTAACAAGGCTTTCCTCTGAGCAGAGTAGATTTGGAGGACCTCCAAAGTAGACATCGCACAAGGGGTTTGTGATAAATCCTCCACCACAGAGTAATTCTGGGAAGCCCTTGCATTGGGGTTATGAGAAGCTTTTTTAAATTCACTCTTTGGAATGCATGTCATTGTTTCTCCCAACGTCTTTTCAATCTATAGAGGAAGAGATGGGAGATTAACTTCTTTACCCTTCTCAGAAGTGTTTGGTTTACTATAGTCATGCACTCTAGTTGTTATGAAAGCATCACCCCTAACCATATATACGTTCGCGGATGAGGGATTGTTTGGAGGAGGGTAGGTTTCTTAGCTGCCCCCTTCTGTGCTTGTAGAGGCTTGAGCTAGATTTTTCCCATGTTGAAAGGGATTAGTCAACATTGCTTTATGTTGTTGTGTGACAAACTTTTGGGCCTCTGCAAGCCAAGGACAAAGATGAGTTGGGTGGTCTTCCACGCACAAGTTGCATGGATACTGTGCCTTCCATTTTTTTGTGTTGTCCCCGCCAGCATTATCAGTGGGTTTTTTATCCCCCTTACCCTTCTTTCATTGTTTTTTCTTCCCTTCAGGCTACTGGGTGGCCTTTGGGTTAGTCGACTGCACGGTGTGTACTTCCGACGTTTGGGTAGGGGGAGAGGCCAAAGTAGTAGTTTGGCTGGCCATTGTGTGTTGTATGGATAACTGTTGCAACTGTTTTTTCAATTGCTCAGTGGGCTTGGTTTGTGCTGAACCAACAATACCATCGACATGTGGTCCAACTCTCTGTCTAGCTTTATCCAGTATCGAACATGGCGCAACTAGCAAGATGGTGTATAATAAACCAGACTGAGAATAGATGAGCTCAAACTGTTGAGCCCTCATGATGGCATATTCTTCAGAGAAAACTCCGGATGTCACGACGTATTTGCATAACTGTGGGACCAAAGACTTAAGGAACCAATCGAGCAAGAATGATGGTGGGATTGGTACTTTGATTAGATTCTTCTGGCGTCTCCACTCTCAGATATGATCAGAGATATGGTCCATTGTTGTCTATTCGAAATTGGCGAGTAGCTCTGTGCAAGCATCGTATCTCACAGGTAATTGGAAATGGTTAAGGAAGGCCATCGCCAGTTCTCCAAAAGAAGAGTATCTTGAGCGATCGAGCTTGATGTACCATTTCGTGGCACTCCCAATAAGAGTACGTTGAAATAATCGCAACTGTACAGAGTCATCTTTCAATGAGTTAGATGAGAACCAAAGATGAAAAGTAGTCACATGATCACCTGGATATTCATTAGGCTTGGCCTCGAACTTTGGAATGTCCGAAGGCAACATCGTCGACATAGGAGGCCAATGTGGATCGTGACAAATAGGATCATTTAACAACCTTGTCAAATCTGGTAAGTGTAAATTCGCCAGGAATGGTAGTGTGGGTTGCTGTTGATAACCTGGGAAAAAGAGTCCTGGAGTTTGACTGGCACCAGGTTGCCAGGAAAAGTTTAGCTGCTGGCCCGGATTTTGGTAGAAACCATGGCCCTAACCAGCGTAAGGATTTTGCATCTGTGGAGAAATTATCGGCTGATTTCCCAAAAAGGACATATAGTGTTGGGCATGCATTATATTAGAAGGACTTTGGGAAGGATTACCCCATGCCGGTCCTGCGGGGAGAGGCATAAAAGTCTGTCCGGGGTTCCATTGATTGTTGAAAGAATTACCCTAGAACGACATTTCGGAGGAAGGAACAGATCCTTGTTCTGAATTCCAAGGTCCTGCTATGTGTGCCCCCTGGGCAGGAATAGTACCCTGCACAGTAGTAGATTGTCCAAAAATGGGGTTGCCCCCAGACAGGAAAGAGGTTGATGAGAAAGTGTTGTTACCAAACGTCCCGTTCCAATAAAACGATGTTGAACCTATTGACATACTATGTGAAGGGGGTCCCTGACTCCCTGCTCCAAATAAACTAGTGTGTGTAGGTTGCCCGACGGACTGCTGATGCGGACCACCAAGAGAAGGGGACGATGGAGGGATATGACCTCCTGCATAAGGAAAATCATTAAAAGGGACAGGAGTTCCCCCAAGTTGACCTTGCAAAGGAGCGCTAGAGCTCCCTGCCCCCAAACCCAAATTCTGTAAAGTGGAGTAGTTTAGTACAAGACTTGTTCCCGAACTAGGCATACCGTATGAAAACGGAGGGCCTGTCGCACTAGGTGTGAAGGGGGTTGTGGCCGCCGCCATAGACGGGTTCGGTCAACTGTGTGACATAGTTGCGGCCGAGACCATGGTGGATTGGACTGACGATGGTAAGTTAGAAGATGACTCTCCTGTGGTGGCAACTGTGATGGGAATTGACGAATTCGCAGAAGTAGTAATAGCATTTGTTTCCATAGCTGTGTGAGGCACTGTCTGGCTTTCGTGAAATTGGATTGGTACAATAAACAGTGCCAAGATATCAGTGGTTGGGGTTTCAACTGAGCCAAGAGTGGTTGCTTCAAGGTTCAAAATGGTTGATTCCTCCGGGAGTTATCGGGCACAAATGTTTGTAACCCGGTCGCTTCAAAAGACCCTTGTTGGTCTAGCTTCCGCCTTAATGGTGGCGGGGGTGGCTCTAGTGTAACCGACGGCAGGCCAAGAAGCCTTCGTGATCAGTGGAGCTCGAGATCCTCCACTGTGTGAGAAGATCCAAGACACGCTAAGGTATTCTAAACGTTCAAAAGTAACACACACTAAAAAATAAGCCCCTAAGAGATAAGATAAGCAATCACTAAACTATTTGGAAGAACAGTTAAAACAACCAACACTAGAGCAACTTACTAGTGCAAGTGCAAATCGAACACGGAAGCACCCTTCGGGTATACTCTGCAAAGCATGGCCCGATGTCTGTCCTAGGTATCGCGGTATACCCCTGCAGTCACCTGTGTATGTCCCTAAAAAGATTGGCAATTGGTTGCCAGCACGTGAACAGTCACCAGGCGGGTATAGTCGAAAGTCGGGTAGACCACAATGAGCAGGATATCAAGCCCGAAACCTTTCAAGGGTATCAAGAGAAAATGGTCTGGAAGACAACAGAGGACCTCGAGCGGATTTGAGACCCACGAAGCCCCGTGGAAAATGCAAACGACGGAATCCCAAAACAAGCCCTCTATATGTGTTCTCCACTACGATTGGTCCTGCTTTGGAGGGGTTATCTCCGCTACCTTTCCGCACATGACCTCGTGCTTATCCACTGTGTTAGAGGGGGGTCCCGGATAAATTCCATGAAACTGGACTTAGACACTCCCTATATGTTGTGGGGTAATCTACC
>CBVK0100099550.1:0-20617 GCA_900067695.1 Picea abies | reverse complement strand
TAGGTATTGAATATATTAATTTGCTTGTACTTCGATTGGTTTGTATCGTTGTGATTGGATGGCACAAGACCATCGAAGCGGAGCGAGGAACAACATATATTTAAGGAGAGCATTCATAAGGTATGTCCACTATCCATTTCTCTTAGTTCATTCAATAGTCTAGTTCTAGGGAAAGAGTAGTATTCTATCCTGCTTTGTTCTAGATCCAGGTGGATCTAGGGAGATTGGTCTGTGTCCGCACTCACGAATTTATCCTGAAACAAAGTGTTATTCATTTCCTAACATCTAGTTCAATAAGATTCGTATGCCATAAATCTTTGAAGATTTTTTTAAAGAATGGCGAGCAACTCAAGAATAGAGATCGAAAAATTCAATGGCCAATTTTTTTATTATCTTTGGAAGCTTAAAATTGAAGATCTCCTTGTATATCAAGAACAATGGGTAACAGTCTATCCAGGTACCATTCTGACAGGTATGCTGATGGAATAATTAGAGAAACTCGACATAAGGGCAAGGAGTATGATTTGACTTTGTATTGTAGATTCGGTACTATTGAATGTCTCGGGTGAATATTCAACCAAGAAACTGTGGGACAAGTTGGGAAGCTTGTACTAGTTGAAATCCCTAGTAAATAAGATTCTGAGAAATAAACTATCTCTTTTAAGGATGAGTGAGGGTAGTTTGGTGACTGATTATTTAAATGCATTTAATACCATTATAAGACAATTATCTTCTATGGATATTAAAATCACTAAGGAGGAGAAATGTGTTAGCCTATTATGTTCTTTTCCAGACTCCTGGGATATATTAGTCATGGATATAGGGAGAAATTCAATCACATTAGTTCTAGAATATGTGGTTGCATATTTACTGTTAGAAGAAATGAAAAGGAATAACATGGAAGGATCAACCAAAGATGCATTAGTGGCGAGACATCGATCAGTTGACAAAGATAAAGGAAAATTATTTGGTAGAAAGTCTAAGTTGAAGGGTAGATCTAAATCCCTTGTTTATTTGATGTGAAGATATTAGATATACGGTAAAGCTGGGAATTACAAAAGGGGACTACAATTCGAAGGAAATTGAGGTCATTACAGGATCCGATGAGAAGAAATCAACTAATAGAAATATGACTCCAGATAAGGGAGGCTATGTGTACCTGGCGTCAACCAATACACAGTTGGATCAAGATGTTTAGATGATCGACTCAGGAGAATCCTATGATATTACACCACATAGATAATGTTTATGTGAATATGAATGATATGAAAGAGGATATGTGTTCTTGGGGGATGACTTGACAACCAAAATTGTCGAACGAGGAAGAGTTCGAATGATATTGTAGGATGGGAGGAGTAGAACCCTTCCAGGTGTGATACAAATTCCAGGTTTCTCAAGAAACCCAATATCTATCAGTAATATGAGTCATGCAGGGGTGCACACTCTATTTTAGAAGGATACATGAAGAGGGTCATAGGTGTGATGGTATTAATGAAATGATTTTGGATTGGAACCCTATACAAGTTATTAGGGAATGTCAACTTGATTGAATGCAACAACATCATTGTTTCCAAAGTCAAATCGACTTCGACTCGACTCTACTAAACTTGGGATGAGTCGATTCAAACCAAATCGAAAAGTCATCATAAAGTCTATCAAAAAATGCTATGACACTAGAGGATGGGACATATTGGAAAAAAAGGACTTCGCTCTATGCATAAAAAATGTATGGTTGAAGATTTCACTGAATGTAGTTTAGAAGTCAACTTTTGTGAACATTGCATATATGGAAAACAAAGTCGGGTTAGGTTCCCATATGGAGCAACAATGGAAAAGGGGATTATAGAGTTGGTTCATATTCATGTGTTTGGGCCTCTTTCAGTTCTTTCACTGGGTGGATCCCTGTATTATGTCTCCTTCATAGTTGATTTTCACAGGAAGACATGGATATATTTCCTGAGGAATAAAGTAGAGGTTTTCGAGAAATTCAAAGAGTTAAAATATCTTGTATAAAACCATACATATAAGAATATTAAGGTGTTGAGAACTAACAATGGTGGTGAATTCCATGGAAAGGAATTTAATCAGTTCTACAAGAAGTATTTAATAGAATGCAAAAATACCACACCATATACCCCACAAAAAAATGGATTTGTTGAGAGAATGAAGAGAACATTGATGGACAAGGAAAAAATCATGCTCAATGGTGTTGGGCTTGCACAAGAATTCTAGGTAGACGCAATCGACCATGAAAAATATCTAGTGAATATGTCTCCTTCATCGATGCTAGTCAAAACGACTCCACATGAGGTATGGTATGGTAAGAAGTATTTCATTTCACATCTCAAATTATTTGGTTGTGATGCATTTGTGCATGTTCCCAAGGAAAAGAGGAGCAATATGGATAAGAAGTAAGTCAAGTGTATTTTCATTGGATAGAAAGAAGGAAGTCAAATGTATTTTCATTGGATACAAAGAAGGAATGAAAGGATATAATTTATGGGATCCTGCATCAAGGAAAATAGTGTACATTCAATATGTGGTCTTCAGAGAAGTCAAAAGGAAGTCCAAGCCTGATTAAATGGTTCAAATAGAGAATAATCTAGAGAAGGTGCAGTTCGAATTAAGGAATGAAGAAGATGAATCAAATGAGTTGATTGAATCAGAAAAAGAGGTGGAACAACCAACCTCAGTTGTAATGAGATCATAAAGAGTAAGAAACCGGTTGAAAGGTATATTCCAATCGAATTTCATTCTGTATTTGTGTTAACTTCCATCAATGATGAGTACAATTCAGTTGGGTAGGTAGTCTAGTCAATAGAGTGAAAACTCTAGAAGGACACCATGATCGAAGAGATGAGATCCTTTCACAAGAATGAGACATGGGACTTAGAAGAATTACCTAGTGGAAGAAATATTGTTAGTAGAAAATGGGCATTCAAGAAGAAGATGAATGCAACATGTCAAGTTGAGAAATTCAAAGATCGACTGGTAGTGAAAGGATATTCCCAAGAATAAGGAGTCAACTTCAATGATATTTTTTCCCATGTTGAAAAATTAGCTTCCATTAGATTACAAATGTCTCTCTCTGCAAAATTTGATCTAGAAATAGAACAAATGGATGTAAATACAACATTCCTACATGGGGACCTGGAAGAAGAAATCTACATGAAACAACTTGAAGGATTTGTAGTAAATGGAAATAAATATTTAGCGTGCAACCTGAAAAGATCCCTTTATGGTCTAAATAAATCACCAAGGGTGTGGTACCAAAAGTTTGACACATATATCCTTAGTTTTGGGTTTTTGAGAAGCAAATATGATCATTGCATATATTCCAAAGAAGATGGTGGGAGTTTCATATATGTAGCATTGTATGTCGATGACATATTGTTGATCAGAAACAACATGAACACAACAAAGGAGGTGAAGAATCATTTATCCTCCAATTTCAACATGAAATATCTTAGTGCATCGAAATTCATCCTAGGGATGGAGATCAAGAGAGATTGAGAAGCTATAAATATTTGGTTGAACCAGAAGAAGTAAATTGAAGCAATTTTGAAATGTTTCAACATGCAGGATTGAAAACCTATGAAGGTGCCAATTCCTGTGGGAGAAAGTCTAACTATTGAATAGTTTCCAAGGACATAGGAGGAAATAGAGGACATGACATGTGTTCCCTATGCAGGTTTTGTTGGTATTCTAATGTATGTGGTGGTCTACACTCGACTAGACATTTCCCATGTAGTGGGAGTGTTGATTAGATACATGTTGACACATAGGAAGGAGCATTGGACAACTATCAAGAGAGTATTCAGGTATTTGTGTGGCATAAAAGATTATGATGTATGCTACCAAGGAAAATATGGAGATGACAGTGAATTAAATGTACATGTATTTATCAACGCCCACTAGGCTAGAGATCTGGATCGATGAAGGTCGACTAGTGGATATATGTTCAATATGTTTAGTGGAGCAATCAGCTAGATGAGTAAGCGACAGGAATTTGTATCCTTGTCAATAATAGGAAATTAATACATGGTTTTGGGGTGCAGTTATAAGACCATATGTTCAATTAATTTAACCAATAAAAACCCTTTAGATATCGACCATTTTGGCATCACCTGCATGTAAGTGAAGTTTCACTTGAGGCTTCTACTGGGGTTGTAGGAACTGAGTTTGTACAGGTATGAAGGGATGTGAGGATATCAACATAACCATAAATACTTATTCACCATGTTCACATTATCCTTATTTTACCTCCTTTTATCAGTCAACAAACCCTATGCATAGATTCCATTAACTAATAGTTCAATCCTTTTACCATAACAGTTGTGCAACATTAAACCATCTAAGATTCATTCAGTACCTTAAACCCTATTTTTCAGAAACAATATAACATAGATCATGACGTAACAAACCGACTTAATCATTCATTATTATTGTGCATCAACCATATATTAAACAAATATATACTAATCATGCATAAACATAACATACATAGATAATCACATCAACAAACACATTAGACACATGATTTTAACATGGTTCACCCAATCCTTGGGCTACGTCCAAAAATAATGGCTTCTTATATTAGTCTTCATAGAATAATCATCTCAGGCCCCCACACTACACTTACAAAAGGTACAACATATTATAATTCCCCAACCTACCTAGCCGCTCTACAGTGTGATCCTACCTCTGCAAATTTTGAACTATGCTCATATCCATGAAATATCTCCCTCAAAACCTCAAGCATGAAATCTATTCATCAATCATGAGAAACCCAATCTTTTGTTCTCAATAACCTAATCTTCTACGACCATTTGCATATTCATACATAGAAGTAAGGCTAAAACCCCTAATGGTTCATAACAAATTATCACCAAAACCCTAACGGGTCATAACCAGTTTTCCTACTTTTGCGTCGATCTGCTACTTTTCCTTCTTTTGCATCGATTCACTTCTTTTTCTACTTTTGCATCGATCTACTATTTTTCATGCTTTTGCGTTGATTTGCTTCTTTTCCTTCTTTTGCACCACATAATACACCCTTTCCACACACTTTGTTCCCACCTTTTACTCTTTCATATGCTATGGCGCAACTCCCCAAAATTGGTTTGTTAATCCCTAATATTGGCTCATTACCCCTTAATTGGGGCATATTACATTAGTAATGTTATTTTATTTATGTCAGGTTTATTCCACTAGTTGTAATTATACCTCATAGTCTCCTATATATACCAAGGAGACATTTTCAATCATCTTGTACTTGAACATTTATGTGGGTTAAAACGAGGTTGCCCCCTCGAAGAGGATTATTATATGAAATTATCTCTTTTTCAAGGTGTTGAGTACTTATTCTGAGGTTTTTATATTCTATATTGATATTTGGTTCTTAACATATGGTATCAGAGCTCAGGGTCTTGGGGTTTCACTGCTACATCTGAGACACCTTGGAATTTTCGCTATAACTTGTTTTCTATAATGTTTTAGAAGGAACGACTTGGAGGATGTTATTAGACGAATAAAGGTACGTTGGGTTAAAATTTCATCTCCTGAGGCCTTATACTTTCAGAGATACATCCTATTCAAGATAGCGTTCTGGAATCATCTTGAACTGAGTCATTGCGGAATTTTCGCTATAAAATTTTTTCTGTAACTTTTCAGACCCTAAAATCTGGAGGATATTCACAGAACTTAGTAAGGTATCTGTGGTAAAATATTCGCTTCTGGGTTATCTTACATTTGTATATACACCCTGTGGAAGATAGGGTATCGGACTAGTCCTATTGACTAGTCCCAAGAAGTTGTTGTTGGCCCTCAACCAAGTTTTGAGAAATACTTGGTCATAGTTGATTGTTTGGTACTTCAACTGCCTATCGAAGAAAGAGTTCATAGTGAAGCGGAGATCACGGGATCTCGCCACCTTTTGTGGAACCTTTTTGGTTTTTTTTGGGAATATTGTAACGGGAAAGGGATGTCAGCCCTTGTTTAGGCCTTTTTCTATGTATGAATAGAGGTCTAGGCCATGTAAGAAAAGAGGCCCTATCTAGTCAATGGCTTAGTCAATAAGTTGGATCTATGTGATCAAAAGTCTATGTGACTGTAAGAGCTCTGCGCATGCTGTAATAAGTATTGAGTGCACATAGTGTGAGAAGGCTTAGTGCTTTGATGAAAACTCCCCTGACCCTCGGGCCAAGAATCCACATAGGATTGTTCTTCTTCGAATTTGCAGAACCGAATTAGTTCTTTCTGGCCCTCACTGGAACCCCATGAATTCAATCCACGGTTCCTTCATGAAAACTCCACTAGCACAAGAAATGCACCAAGCATGAGTCTTCACCTCCACATGGCCACCAGATATGACCACGACCTTTTTCAAAAAGGGATTTCGGGTTTTGTGACTTTAGGGTTTTCAACACCAAGATCCCTGGCTCCTTGTCATCAGAAGTACCAAAAATCCGAACCCCAAAATGCCGAAATGTGTGACCGCAGCCCCACTCCAAAGATACATCGTGTTTCAGGACTTCGAGGGTTTTCAACTCAAAGTGCCCTGGCTCCTTGTCCTCGAGATTTTCGAAATGCCAAACCCCAAAACTCTGAAATGCTGAACCCCGAAAGGGCTGGTGAGTGACAAGCTCCCCACTTGGATCCTGTCCACATGACCCTGTCCCGTGACCCGATGTTATTCATCCAAATGCTTTCAAGTTTTCACATTTCAGGATTTCACGATTCCGGTTGCAACAGTTCTTGACCCTTTGAACTCCCGGGTCCCGGAATGATGAAATACCAAACCCTAAAATGTTGAAATTCCACTCCAAAGGAAGATCGACGGCTGTGAGCCTCCCCTGATCCAATGACTTACATTCTTCTGTGATTTCATGGGTCAAGAGTCCCAACTCTTTCCCTTGGTATCTCCCAGTAGCTGAAATGTCGAAATCTCCTTTCGTGGATTTCCCCGAAACCTTCATCGCTCGCCACGTGTCCTCCTATGGATGGTCACGATGCTTTCAGAATTTCGTGAGTTGGGACTTTTTGTCTCACGACTCCTTCTCCTTGAACTCCTGATATCCAAAACCCCGATGGCTTCTGGATTTCTGCCATGTGTCCTCTCAACGATGGACGGTCCTGATCTTTTCAAGACTTTGACAAGTCCTTCCCTTTGCATATACGAGGGTTAAACCTAGTGCACCTTCTCCTGGATCCGATGGATATCGGTCCGTGTGCCCAGATATGACGACCCAGATTTCTTTCTCTTGTGGGATCTCCTCCTGCTGCCTTGATGTAGATTCAACGGTCTAGATCTTTTATCTAGTGCCCAAATCAATGACAGTTGTGCTCTCCTGAGCTCATGCTTCTTCCTTGCCCTTGGAATATTTCTTGTTCCAAAAAGGCCTCGGCCTTTATCTTTGCTGCAAAGCCTTTATTCTAAGGATGCTATCCCTCCTGAGATTTGTCGACTCTTAAACCTCAAATATTTCTCGACCTCTACACTCCTTGCCGGGTCCCTACACACAATTGTGCTATCCATCTTGAGCTTGGTCAACTTAGAAACCTTGAAAGGTTTCTCAATCTTTTGCTCCTCTCGGCTACTACTCTGTGCACAAAGGCACTGCTCCTCCTGATATTTTAAACTTGAGACAATTTCACTCTGAGCGCACTTCTTGCACTATTCCTTCCGAGCTTAAGAACTTTAGACAATTTCTTATTCACACACTCCTTGTTCTGCTGAGTTTTTGGATAATTTAATTCGAAGTATTTCTTGCAATGAAATGCTTCACACCCTCCTCACGTTATTCTACTCGATGCACACCTTGCAGAGCCTTTCTTCACAAAGTGTTCAGTAACTCTGTAAGTGCCCTCTCCTTGACACTTCCCTTTCCTTAGAACTCAAAATAGAGTTCCCTGGTGCACTCTATGCACTCGCTCAATGCCCTCTTGGCAGAGCTCTATAGAACCTTCAGTAGTTCTGTCTTCCCTGAACCTGAAATAGAGTTCCTCTTGTGGACTCTATGCATGCACTCAATGCCCTCCTGGTAGAGCTTCTACAGAACCCTTAGTGATTATGTTTTCTCTGTGCCTTTCTCTGCATAGTATTCACCTCCAAGGTGTTTAGAAACCTTGAGGCTTCTCCCTGAGTCTAAGAATTCCTCTGGTGTGCCCTCCTAGCACGTCTCTGTCTGAAATTCTGCAGAACTTAGAAGTGCACTCTATGCACTAGCTTACAGAACCCACAGTGTTCTGTCATGCAACCTCTTGCATGAAGCCACAAAGAACCCAAACCTGAAATCAAAGAACTCTCAAATAGGAAAATATGTCTATCCCTATAAATTCATACCAAACATACATCTACAGCATATCATAAACACATAAATACATTCATCAGTATACACAGAATAACATGCAGGAAAAACTACTCTGTTTGTATTAATCAAGAATGCCTGTTTACAATGTGTTCGAGCTCAGATTGCAATAGAGTCTCAACTCTCCTCTCCTATCCAACCTATTTTCTCTATTCTTCTCTGCTTCTCTCCAAACTCACTATTGACTACAGGTACAAAGGCTGTTTTTACAAAAGGGGGCTCCTCAAGCTCTTCCCTCCATCCTCACCAACTCTCATTAATTTACATTCAATTACATTGAATGGATGTCTAGTCCAAATTGGATCTCGATCTCATCCTTACAACCATTTAAGGCAACCTTTTATATAAAGCCCGCACACATGCATGGCTTTTGGCTTTACCAGCCTTAAAATCATTTAATACAATTTTCAAATTTTGAAAAAAAAATGAGAGGACCGCACCTATCTCCTTCTATTGAATGCATGTTGGGTGTGTTGGCACTTGATGATGTGGAGTGATGCTCCTGAATCATACTCCTCAGCTGCAAAAATCATGAGCTACTTCTCATGAGCATCCCAGCATGGCTGTTGAAATCCACCTGGATCCCAAATAGTTCTTTGGAGCTATCCATCCGCTCCATTGCTTCGTTGTTGTTGTTGCTGCTACTGCCCTGCTACTATGGCAGGTTCTCCTCTGCTCAACTTCCCTTTGCTGGCCGCTTCTGCTGATCTGATCATCAGTCTTCTGATCTTCTCAATCTCCTCGTCCAGCTACTCCCATGGTTGGCTCTCCTTATGCATCCTATTCCACTGCACTTCTTCCCTGCAAATGGGTAGATGAACTAGATATCCCATTCCATCTTCTTTCTCTTTTGTGGCATTGAGTTGCCACTCTATTGCAGACTCCAATTCTACAATCCTATGACTGAGTTTTTTCTCAGCTTCCTTCTCTGACAACTTTTCTTCTGCCAGTTCTCTTGCTGGTTCAGCTCTAGCTTCCTCCAGCTGCTCCTCATACTAGAATTTTCCTTCATCTGCAGCTGCATGCCTCGGCATTGCAGTCATCATCAACTGTTCAACTCCTTGGCTGAAAATTCTGAGTGATTCCTCGGAATGCTCCTCTACTAACATCTGTATGACTGTCTCCTCGTGGTATTCATCTATTGGTTCTGGATGGTTCAACCAATCCTCTATCATCTCCAAGTCCATCTCCCATGGAGTGAGCATCTTATCTGCATGCTCTTCTTTTGTTGGGGTAGATTTTGATGTCTACTCTGGTTCTTCTTTCTCCCTGACAGTCACAATTGGTTGTCCTTCTACTTTTGTTGCATCAGAAACATAATTTTTCACCTCAGCTAGGCGATGTGGTAGGAATACCTCTATTCCCCCAATCATTAGAATTCTCTTCTGATCTTCCTTCTCTATCAGCTGTCCTTGATGATATGAACTCACCTCTAAGTTCATCTTCTCTGTCATCTCCTCTCGCTGATCTAAACTCATTCCTGAGTTCATGAGACTTTCAGACAATCTCATCTACTCTCCCTTGCCCACCTGGCAATATGGAGTTTCTCCTCTTCCTTTGCCCACCTAGTAGTATTTGAGATCCTCCAATGATCCCATCTCATTGCCTTCCTGGCAACCTGAATTTTTTGTTTTTCCCTCCTAGCAGTCTTTGAGATCATCCTGTGACCTCTTCTTATTGCCCCCGTGGCAAATTGAAAGTCCACTTCTTCCCACCTAGTAGTTTATGAGATCCTCTGTTAATCTCATACTATTTCCCACTTGGAAATATGAATTTCCAATGCTGTCCTCCTGACAATCTATGAGATCCTCCAACGGTCTCATCTCATTGCCCACCTGGAAATTGGAAAATTCATCTCTGCTCTCCTGGCAGTTCATGAGATCTGTAACTGATATCACTTCCTCATCACTGATATTCTTCCCAGTCTCTGGTTCACACATATGAACCACTTCCCCTACATCTATGTGTCTTTCCACATACCTTAGCCATCCTCTCAATAGTCTTTGTTTCCTTCTGGCCAACAATTTCTTGACTGGCCACTCTACTCTCCTCCTCATGGGCCATTCATATACACAATGTAGCTTTGCATCCTACTGCATCCGCAGTGCAAGCTCATCCATTCTCGCCCTTATCTCAGCGAGTTCCTTATCCATCTCATCTTTTCTCTACTACTGGTGGTCCTTCTTTCCACCGCGTCCATGGCCTTCAATAGCCATCTTCCTATTCCTGTCTGCCCTCTTGGAAAACTTGTTGCTATCACTCTGCAACCGTGAGTGCTTCCATCCTTTCCTTCAGTCCTCCTGACTACCTATTGATTGCTGCGTATCTGTAAAAAATCACCACAAAGCTTCAACACTCTATCTTCTTCTTCTTCTGTCTGTAAGAAAAGCTCACACTCCTTGCCTCAGTCACCTATGGAAGTCAAATCCGGCTCTGATACCACACTGATGGTATCAGATTGTATCTCTTCATAGTACTCCTCTTGTCTGTGATATGCAAACAGAAAATATGTTGGCTATGATACCACTTGATGCAGACACCCCTGATTCTCGGGCCGAGAATCCACACAGGATTTTTCTTCTTCGAATCTGTAGAATCGAATTAGTTCTTTCGGGCCCTCACTAGAACCCCACAAATTCGATCCACAGTTCCTTCATGAAAACTCCACTGCCACAAGAAATGCACTAGGTGTGAGTCTTCACCTCCACACGGCCACCAGATATGACCACGACCTTTTCCGAAAAGGGATTTTGGGTTTTGTGACTTCGGGGTTTTCAACACCAAGAACCTTGGTTCCTTGTCATCAGAATTACCGAAAAGATGAACCCTGAAATGCCAAAATGTGTGACCCCAGCTCCACTCCAAAGATACATCGCGTTTCGTGACTTCGGGGGTTTTCAACTCAAAGTGCCCTGGCTCCTTGTCCTCGGGATTTCTGAAATGCTGAACCCCGAAAGGGCTGGCGAGTGACAAGCTCCCCACTTGGATCCTATCCACATGACCCTGTCCCGTGACCCGGTGCTATTCCTCCAAATGCTTTTAGGTTTTTTCATTTCAGGATTTCGCAATTTCGGCTGCAACAGTTCTTGACCCTTTGAACTCCCGGGTCCCGGAATGCCGAAATACCAAACCCTGAAATGCTGAAATTCCACTCTAAAGGAAGATCAATGGCTGTGAGCCTCCCCTGATCTGATAGCTTATGTTCTTCTAGGATTTCGTGGGTCAAGTGTCCCGACTCTTTCCCTTGGTATCTCCCAGTAGCCGAAATGCCGAAATCTCCTTTCGGAGATATCCTCGAAACCTTGACCGCTCGCCACGTGTCCTCCTGTGGATAGTCACGATGCTTTAGGGATTTTGTGAGTCAGGAATTTTTGTCTCATGACTCCTTCTCCTTGAACTCCCGGTATCCGAAACCCTGATGGCTTCCATATTTCTGCCACGTGTCCTCTCAATGATGGACGGTCTTGATATTTTTGGGACATTGACAAGTCCTTCCCTTTGCATATACAAGGGTTAAACCTTGTGCACCTTCTCCTGGATCCAATGGCTATCAGTCCATGTGCCCACATCTGACAGACCAGATATCTTTCTCCTGCATGCTCTCCTCCTGCTGCCTGGACATAGATTCAACAGTCTAGATCTTTTCTCTAGTGCCTGAATCAACGACAGATGTGCTCTCCTGATCTCATGCTTCTTCCTTCCCCTTGAAAGATTTCTTGTTCCAAAAAGGCCTCGGCCTTCATCTTTGCTGTGAAGCTTGTATTCTTGGCTCCCCCCTGTATTCTAAGGATGTTGTCCCTCCTGAGCTTTGTCGATTCTGAAACCTCAAAGGTTTCTTGACCTCTGCACTCCTTGTAGGGTCCCTGCACATAACTGTGCTATCCATCCTAAGCTTGGTCAACTCAAAAACCTTGAAAGGTTTCAAAATCTTCTTCTCCTCTCAACTACTTCTTTGTGCACAAAGGCACTGTTCCTCCTGAGCTTCTGAACTTGAGACAAGTTCACTCTGAGCACACTTCTTGTGCTATTCCTTCTAAGCTTAAGAACTTCAGACAAGTTCTTATTTGCACACTCCTTGTGCTGCTGAGTTTTTGGATAACTCAATTCGAAGTATTTCTTGCAAAGAAATGCTTCACGCCCTCCTCGCATTATTCTTCTTGATGCACACCTTATAGAGACTTTCTTCATAGAGTGTTCAGTAACTCTATAAGTTCCCTCTCCTTGACACTTCCCTTTCCTTAGAACTCAAAATAGAGTTCCTTGGTGCACTCTATGCACTCGCTCAATGCCCTCTTAGCAGAGCTCTATAGAACCTTCAGTAGTTTTGTCCTCTCTGAACCCAAAATAGAGTTCCTCCTGTGCACTCTGTGCACGTGCTCAATGCCCTCCTGGCAGAGATTTTACATAACCCTTAGTGATTATATTTTCTCTGTGCCTTTCTCTGCATAATCTTCACCTCCAAGGTTTTTAGCAACCTTGAGGCTTCTCCCTGAGTCTAAGACTTTCTTTAGTGTGCCCTCCTGGCACGTCTTTGTCTGAAATTCCACAGAACTCAGAAGTGCACTCTATGCACTGGCTTACAGAACCCGCAGTGTTCTGTCATGCAACCTCTTGCATGAAGCCACAAAGAAACCAAACCTGAAATCAAAGAACTCTCAGATAGGAAAATCTGTCTATCCCTGTAAATGAATACCTAACATACATCTACAACATATCATAAACACATAAATACATTAATCAGTATACACAGAATAACATGCAGGAAAAATTGCTCTGTTTGTATTAATCAAGAATGCCTAGTTACAATGTGTTCGAGCTCGGACTGCAACAGAGTCTCGGCTCTCCTCTCCTATCCAACCTATTCTCTCTATTCTTCTCTGCTTCTCTCCAGACTCACTATTGACTATAGATACAAAAGCTCTTTTTACAAAAGGGGGCTCCTCGAGCTCTTCCCTCCATCCTTACCAACTCTCATTAATTTACATTCAATTACATTGAATGGATGTCTAGTCCGAATCGGATCTAGATCTCAGCCTTACAACCATTTAAGGTAACCTTTTATCTAAAACCTGTGCACATGCATGGCTTTTGGCTCTACCAACCTTACAATCATTTAATACAATTTTCAAATTTTGAAAAAAAAATGAGAGGGCTGCACCTCTCTCCTTCCATTGAATGCACGCTGGGTGTGCTGGCACTTGATGACGTGGAGTGATGATCTTGCATCATGCTTGGATCTACCCAGGGAAAGAGGATCTAGCGAGTTGCACAGATCTCTTTTCCTATGCAAGGTAGGATCTTGAAGGCTTAGTGCTAGTAGCGAGATCTATGTGATCAAGTATTGCAAGGCTCTGTGCATTTTGTGTAAGACTTGTGGAGCTGAGTGCAATTCTCTACGAGAGACTGTAGAAGGCTTTGTGCTTAGTGCAAGAAAGAGGGATCCAGCGAGCTGCGCAGATCCTCTATCCCGTGAGAAGTAAGGGTCATTGGAGCTCCGTGTTGTAATTGCTTGACCAAGATAATATAAAGAAGACTTTGTGGACATAGCCCTAGGGTGGGGGTGAACCACAGTAACTTTGTGTATTGTGCTGATGTGCTTGTCTCTCTCTTGCTAAGTGATATGATATGTTTAGATAGATCTATTGATGCTTTGTGCTTATGAGATATGAATGCATGATAGATATGATACATAATATGCTAAGTGATTAATCTATTGAATATAACCTATTTATCATTGCTAAGTGCTAGATCTGAGTAATTACTACAGTGCTCTGTGCTTTCTGCGAAGTGTATTAATGAATGTATGTTAGGAAATAATTGATGACAAGTGCACTGTAAGAAAGATAATCACAGATCTATGTCCCACCTAAGGTTGCAAACACCTGAGTCCTGCAACCACCCCTACCTCTACCTCGAGTGAGATTTCATCTGCTTCACAGGTGTTGTCGAAAGGGCCAGTAGTTAGGGATTTGTTGGTGTGCTCTTGAGCGTTGAACTTTGGGTATACCCCTGTGCCAACAAATGGTTCCGTTGTCGGGACCTAGAACTATGATTGTTGGGAACTAAAGAAGAAGAAGATTTGTGTGAAATAAGCTCTGTGCATAGATCTATTGCCCTAGTGCGCAGTGTTCTGTTTGACCTGTGAAACTTTGTGACAAGAAAGGAAGGTTAGTTCTGAAGAAGAGAGGTTAGATCTGAAGAAAAAGAAGTCAGATCTGGGAAGAAATAGGTCAGATCTGCAAGAAAAAGGTAAGATCTGTAAGCTCTGTGCTTTGATAAAGGTAAGAATAGTTAAAAGTCTTAGATCTAGAAGCTTTGTGCTCTGTAGAAGTAAGATAAGTGAAATTTTTTGTTTCTAAAGCATGGATATAGGTATGTTTGATACATTATATCCTAGCTTCAAAACTAGGGCATTAATAGATGAAAGAAAGTTTGATATGAATAGATCTGATAAGTATAGTGATAGATATGTTATACCTATGCATAGAAAGAATTTTGGGACTAACCAATGGATGCAGGATCCTAGAAAGAAATTTTTGCAGGCTAACCATTATGATCCTAGCACACAGTACATGAAAAGTTGGGGATCATTGAAGAGAAAGAGAGGCTTAACTCTTTGTTACAATTGCAGAAGGCCCAGACATCTTGCTAAGGAATGCCCTGGGTGAAGACCCAGTTGTATTTGTTGTAAGGCTATGGACCATGAAGTACTAGATTTCCCTAGAATGATTGCTAGACTTGAAAAGTTGAATATAGAGCAAGCAGGAGATCAAGAGACGAGGAACCCCAGAAAAAATCAGAGAAAGTATTCATGAAAATGAAAGAAACCCTTAATGATCACAGAGACCTCAGCTTATTAGAAATCTTCAAGAAGAAAGAATAGATCGAAGGGAGAATAGGAGACTTCGACATTGACTTTGTTTTGGATGAAGAAACACCGGTGAACATTATGATAGGAGGAACCGAGAAGACCTAACATGACCCCTTCATTAGGAGGAATAGGGTTATTCATAGGAAAGATGGTAAACCTATGTGGAAAGCTCACTCAGATATCTATGAATGCTCATGGATCTTCGATAGAAGAAGATTTTGAGATAGTTAAGTTCATGGAGGATAGCGCCATGTTTACTATGTTACTTGGTAAACCTTGGATTGAGAAAGATCAAGCCAGAAAATAGAAAGCAGAAAAGGACCTAGAAGAACAAAGATAAGAATCAAGAGACTTCGAGACTAGAAGGATCGCACAGTTGATTGAAGAACGAGAGAATAGATCAAGGGTTATTGACCCCAAGAAATTGGATGACGAAGTTGATAGAATGCTAGAAGAACCACAGAGGACCGAAAAATATGTTGGACAAGTAATACCCATGGATCTGAAGAAAGAATCTTAGCATTATGAAGTTACCATGCCAAGAGAAGAAAAGAATCAGAATGAAAAAAGGATGACCAAGACCAAGCTCACTAGGAAGAAGGCTAGAAAACTCATGAAGAAGAAAGTGAAGTTGGAGAAATTACAGAACGATCCAGAAGAAATCCCGCAGAAGGAAAACATGCAGAATTTGAGATTTGTTGGTATAGAAGAACATTGACATATGGCACTTCACCATGTCAAAGTAATATAACCATTAGAAGACGATATACCCATTCTGCTGGTGGCCTGAATGGATCAGAAGAAAGTTATGACCTGTTACCTGACCATTAGACTACGCCATAATGGAAAGATCAAGATTTAATGGACCCTCCTATTCATTGCAAGCAGTCCCTTACAACTTTACTTACTTATTTTGTCGTACCATGCCCATAAGACATTTTTTCCAATTGAGAACTTGAGCTCACAAAATACCCGCATTATGGAATAGTGACTACCCCGCCATTCTCTCTACTCAATTATGGTACCTTCATCCCATTGACAACTTGAGAAAGTCATCCTAAGCTTACATGTCCGACGAGCTTAGCACAACAGAAGAATCAGTGAGAGAAGTAATCACTATCTTAAGAACCAAAAGAGTTATGTCATAAAAAGGAATGTCCACCGAAGTCCAAGCCTTGTCATCAAGAGGAGTAGCAACTTCTCCATCCACTGCTCGAGCTGGACCATCCCGACAGACCACCGAGAGATGTACTAAACATAGATATGACATCACGAATGCCAAACTGATCCCAATCATCTTGTCCTCTTACATACCTCCTCTGAAAGGTGAAATCATCTGTGACAGTGTGCCCCGAGATTACGACTATCCTATGATCATTTCATACCTACCAAAGGGTGTGCACGCAGTTCGCACTAAGCAGACCAAGCTCGCAGCATTGAAGTTTTGCGACTTCAACCTTGGTGACCGAAAATCCTACAGTATGCTTGCCCTGCACAAGTATCTGATGATGACAAAGGGGAGAATTCCAAGATCGTCCCTCAACAGTGGACGATGAAACTCGCACAGTCCACCTTACTTAATGTAATGAAGATTCCACACTTTGGCAGGCACTAGGAGGTGAACGCTTGCGTAAAATTGCTACTGGGGAGCTACCATGGAGGATATATTTGGTTGAACCAGCGTATAATGATTGATCCAGTGCTGATCAATCAGATCACCAGGCTGAGCATGCAGGGCCCTGACCCACAAGACTATTACCCTGGAAAGACCGCGGATCATGCTCTTTCACAGAAGATTAAAGAGGCCTATGGAAATGTTGAAAAAGGCGTGTGAGGTTACAAGGTAACCTCTATTTACAGTGGTGTAGTGCACTTCACCTGTCAGATGATTGCAAGAAAGTCAGTCCACAAGAACAGACCGATGCAAGTACCTGGATTTGTAGTTGATCTCGCAGGAAAATGCGTAAAAGGAGTCCAAATGAACTGGTCGAAGTACTTAGCGAATCAACTCGAATTGGATTGCAGAGAAGCGCAAGATCAAGGATATGAGTTCCACTTCAGTTGACTTCTCATCCTGATCACCTTCATATCATGGGAGATGTCAGAGGATGTAGTTTTTCTGAAAAACCTACCATTTGAAGCATTGGCTGCGAAGTTCAATACATTATGGTACACGATAGATATGAACAGGCAATGGTAGTTGAATACCCTCTTTCACAGATACTACATCTATTTGAAGACCGCGATACAAGCCACACCTCACATTACTCTGAACACACTCCACATATTCATACCCTTAATGAAGTTCAACATAGACCGCCACTTCATATACCTAACTCCACGCGCTGATGAGCACCAGGAACAACTGCAGTCCTATTATAAACTGACAGAAGAAGACCTTGAAGAGATCACCAAGGAATGGTCGATGGACCTCCTCGTTGTAGTAGATCCAATAGATATTTCAGATATCAGCAGCCCAGAAGTTGCACAGGACACACCTGGGCCCATTAAGACAAAGAAGACAAAGAAGACAAAGGAGATGAAGAAAACTGAAGAGGTTCAAGATGTGGATAGCCGCTCTGTAAGGACATATTCCATCACACCAGATGAAGAAGGTAACAACGAAGACCTAGAAGAAGTTGAACAACAACCAGAAGATGAATTCGAAGTTCTAAAGAAAAGAAAAGGGTCACCTTCGAAGTCTTCTGTTAAGAAGAAAGCCAAAGTGACCGTGACCAAGATGAAGACCATGCTCAATATATATGACTTCGGATTTCTCATCACGACTTTGAATGAAGCTATAGAAGATATCACAAAAAAACAGGAGGCCAAGCAAGAAATGATGTACAACAGAATTGAAACCGAGCTCCGAGGAGTGCAATGATCACTTCAGTCTAGCCGTGCAACACCTATGATGCCTCTGCTAGAAGGAACAATAGAAGAGGGAGATGAATCATTTCAACTTCGTAAGATCGCCGACATAGTTGAAGCTCGTCTTCGAAATGCAGAAGAAGAAACAATGTAGGTTACAAAGGCCCTATAGAAAGCACAGGAGGAAATCATAGAGTTGTGCAGCAAGAGAAGGATTCCATCCTAGCAAAGTTTGAAGAAGATAGAGCGAAAATACAGAAAGAAAAGGAGAAATTGCTCACGAAGTAGATCGGGATTGAAGAAGAAGTCAACATAGCATTTCTCTTTGTGACTGGCTTAGAAAAAAAGGCATAAGAACCCATAGAACGCCAAGTAATGAAGCTTGTTGAATTCATTTAGCAACTGCAACAAAGAGTAGTATAACTAGAGCTCCAAGATATACCGAGTACTCCACAAGAAGAATGTGACCAATGAGAAGTGAATGCCCGAAGTACAGTATAAAGGATCAAGGCACTCACTGAAGAATGTAAGCAATTAAGTAGTAGAAATGCACATATACATGAGAACCTATCCGAGAACCCTGAATTGCATAAATTGGAGTCATAGCTCTAGGAGGCAAAGTACCAAGCCGAGACGTTACAGGTACAACTGAAGGCCCTACCGACCATAGAGAAAATGAAGAGGTCCCATGAACAATGAATCGTGTAGCAACAGATTCATATGATCCAGAGAAAGATCATGGAAGTGACGCAACAACTTCAACCTTTGCAGGATAGGGCATGTCAACTATTCTTAGAGATTGAGAACCAAGGGACAGATCTGGAACAGGTTGTGAACATAACAGAGCAATGCTTAGAAGGACCAGTTAGTAACGCACTCCTTCAGGAGTTTTCTGAGCAAGAAGAAATAGAAAAGCAACAGGTTGAAGTAGCTTGAGCGAAGCTCGAGGCCTTCGAGATAGAGTTACCTAGAGAAGAGTGACTCGGGATGAGTCATAGGTGAGTGTTGGGGGCCTGTTGGCCCTCAACCAAGTTTTGAGGAATAGTTGGTCATAGTTGATCATTTGGTACTTTGACTGCTTGTCGAAGACGGAATGCATAGCGAAGCGGAGATCACGGGATCTCGCCACCCTTTGTGGAACCTTTTTGGGTTTTTTGGGGGAATATTGTAATGGGAAAGGGATGTTGGCCCTTGTTTATGCCTTTTTCTATATATAAATAGAGGTCTAGGCCATGTAAGAAAAGAGGCCCTATCTAGTCAATGGCTTAGTGCATAAGTTCGATCTATGTGATCAAAATTCTATTTGACTGTAAGAGCTCTGTGCATGATGTAATAAGTGCTGAGTGCACAGAGTGTGAGAAGGCTTAGTGCTTGGATCTACCCAGGGAAAGAGGATCTAGCAAGCTACGCAGATCTCTTGTACTATGTAGGGTAGGATCTTGAAGGCTTAGTGCTAGTAGCAGGATCTATGTGATCAAGTATCGTAAGGCTCTGTGTATTTTGTGTAAGACTTGCGGAGGTGAGTGCAAGTCTCTGTGAGAGACTGTAGAAGGATTTGTGCTGAGTGCAAGCAAGAGGGATCTAGCAAGCTGTGTAGATCCTCTGTCTCATGCGAAGTAAGGGTCATTGAAGCTTCGTGTTGTAACTGCTTGACCAAGATAATATAAAGAAGACTTTGTGAACATAGCCCCAGGGGGGGGGTGAACCAGGGTAACTTTGTGTATTGTGTTGATATGCTTGTCTCTCTCTTTCTAAGTGCTTTGATATGTTTAGATAGATCTATTGATGCTTTGTGCTTATGAAATATGAATGCACGATAGATATGATACATAAGATGCTAAGTGCTTAATCTATTGAGTATAACCTATTTATCATTGTTAAGTGCTAGATCTGAGTAATTACTACGGTGCTCTGTGCTTTCTGCGAAGTGTATTAATGAATGTATGTTAGGAAATAACTAATGCTAAGTGTGTTGTAAGAAATATAATCACATATATGTGTCCCAGCTAAGGTTGTAGACACCTGAGTCTTGCAACCACCCCTGCCTCTACCTTGGGTGAGACTTCATCTGCTTTGCAGGTGTTGCTGAAAGGGCTGGTAGTTAGGGCTTCATTGGTGCTCTCTTGAGTGTTGAACTCTGGGTCTATCCCTGTGCCAACAGGTGTTCCAGGTAAAACAATCATAACCTCTTTCTAGAGTATCCAAATTGAGTGAGACTAGTTTCATTGGATAGTGAACAATCTGTAGCATCTTTGGTACATGTTTCATAATTTTATATCAATTATTTTGTGCAGGGAACGCTATACAAGTGAGATCTCCTAGAAAGGCCAAAAATCATCAAGTTGTGGGGAAGTTAATGCAAATTTCACTTGGCACATCCAATTTTGATCAGACCTGTGGAATTGTAGAGAATAAATATCAAAGAACTTCATAAAAGAAAGTTTCATACCCAAAAGGGCCAAAACTTGGGAGATACAACAAAAGAAAGATTGTCTAGCAGAACCAC
>CBVK0100099549.1:3014-24469 GCA_900067695.1 Picea abies | reverse complement strand
ACAAATGGAGAGGAACCAACGAATTTAGAAGACAACTTTCTAGATGCACAGCTATTCTTAGTACAGATTGCTGATGATTACTTTGCATAGATCATCTAGTACTTAAGAACATGTATTGCGCCGCAAGAATATACCACTGCGCAAAAGAAGAACCAAGTAGTCCATGCAACCGAATATCAATTGATCGCAGGACATATATACAATATGGGCACAGATAACATCTTACGAAGATACGTACTAGACCATGAACGCCCAAGAATTTTAGCAGAAGCCCATGAGGGAATAGCAGGAGGGAATTATGCAGGAAAATCTACTGCACAAAAAGTACTACACATAGGATTATGGTGGCCAATGATCCATAAAGACTCGAAAGAGTATTGTTAGCAATGTGATGTTTGTCAAAGGGTAGGCAAACCCAACAAAAGGGACGAGATTCCACTACGACCGCAAGTGACACTTCAGGAATTCGACAAATGGGCAATAGACTTTGTGGGACCAATTCACCCACCAGCCAAAAGAACAGGGGTGAGATATATTATCACCGCGACGAAATACTTAACAAGATGGGCGAAAGACGCACCAGTAAAATATTGCAGCATAGAAACAACTGCACATTTTCTATTTGAACATGTAATTACTAGATTCGGGTGCCCAAGAATTTTGATGAGTGACCAAGGAACGCACTTCATAAACAACACCATCTGATCAATTCTAGAAGAGTTTGAATTTCATCACCATAAAATATCACCGTATCATCCACAGGAAAATGGCATAGTAGAAGCCTTCAACAAAATTCTAGAAAACGCCTTGACAAATATATGCAATGTCAACAAGGATGATTGGGATCTCAAGGTACTAGCAATACTATGGGTATATAGAACCACGTGAAAAAAATTGTCTGTCCACACACCATTCAAACTAGTCTATGGTCAAGAAGCAGTAGTTCCCTTAGAATTTTTAATACCCATCCTACGTGTAGCAGCTATTACACAAATGACAGAACGAGACATAGTACAGGAAAGAATGAATCAGTTAGTGTCAATGGAGTAAGACCGAATCTTGGTAGGATTCCATCAACAAGTACAGAAAGAAAGAGACAAAGCTTGGAATGACCACCACATCAAGAGGAAGACGTTCAAGGAAGGATATCTAGTATTTCTCTACGATAGTAAAGTGTTGCAACACCCAGAAAAGCTGAGAATGCATTGGCTAAGACCATACGAGGTAAAAGTTGTCATGGACGGAGGAGATGTATAGTTAAGAGATATAGCAAGCGCAGACCTTAGAGGAATGATAAATGGGAGTTGGCTGAAGTTGTACAAGGACAGTCAACCACCCATCGTGCAATAGAAAAAAAATTACCCGAAAACAACGCGCAACATGATGGACAAGCTGCATATGAAACAAAAAGCCATTAAGGGAAAAGAGAATAGCTATATCAAAAAGGGAAACAAGAAGGAAAATGAAAGTCGGATAAATTAGGCTGACAGGACAGCACAAGGAAGAGTTAAAGAAAGCTAAGGACAGATGGGATGTCCCATTAAACGTGCCAACTGGAGACGACAGAGTAGGCGTAATGGAAAGTATGAAACCACTACAGATGCATTGAACCTAAAGTTATGGTGCATTAATCACATGATGGAGGAAGCCTCTTCAACAAACTTCATGATGATCCCATACAACACATGAGCACAGAAGCAGTTAGTCTATTCGTGAAAGGAGAACAGAAAAAGAGCAAAAACAACTAGAACGAACAGAGAGAAACCACAGAGCTCACCGAAGCCATTCGAACCCAGCAAACATTCAACAAACACCATTATGGCACCACCAAAGCTTGCGAAACCAAGCCAAACTGTCAGATCAACCAGGGTTCAGACTAGGTCATGGGGACGACTGGGAGAAAATGAGCAGCAACCACTAGAGATTGTCGATATTGACGAAATCCCATCACCAGAGGAAATCCTAGTAGAGACCACATAGATACTAGAGGAGGTTCCACAACCAAAAACAGAGGCCATGGAACAGGATACACCAGCAGTGGTGCATGAGCCTTAGAAAAAAGAAGAAGAACCCCACCAATAAATACCACCAAAAAATGTCGAAGCAGTCATAGGAGCTAATGGAAGCGCACAAAACCTGGAAGCAGAAGTGCAACCAGACATTACACAAATACCCATCCCATATTTTTTTTTGGCCAAGCCAACTGGTATAATGGCCACCGCTTGGGAAGAATGGATGGAAAAGGAGCAACCGGAAGCTACTAGAACCTCGAGCCAACCATTGCAGCAGGAGGAACAAATTCAATTACCGAGCTCACCTCAAAAGAAATTGGCTACGGAGATTGTGCTACCTCGCATACTAGAGGGAGTATGGGTGGAACCACAGCTATTAGGTCACGTCAGGAAGCTCAATTATTTTGACCATGACATAGTAGAGAAAACCAAATATCCAGAGCTTGCACCACATGTCTTTATGTAGAAAATAGTCACAAACCAACTCGGAGAAACCATCACTCAACCACACTAGTGGACCACTGGACTGGACAGAACATGAATTCTAAGGTTGTTGAAGATACCACACTTTGGCAGAGGCCAATATGTGATGGCATGCATCAATGGACAGAACATGAATTCTAAGGTTGTTGAAGATACCACACTTTGGCAGAGGCCAATATGTGATGGCATGCATCAAGCAACTCTTACTAGTTACGCATGGAGGGTATATATGGCTAGACAAACCTGACCCCATAATTTTTGAACTTATCACGCAGATAACAGGCCTACACACTGGGGGTATGGATCCTGCGCTAATTTTGGACGATAAGTCCAAGGAAAAAACATTGGTAGAAGAGATGAATAAGAAATATGGCACCGACATGGGAACAAGAGGCATTATAATTAAACAAATCAACAATGTTGCAACACAATTGGGCGCAAAAATCTTAGCCTGCAAACTGCTAAGAAAATGACACAATTGGGCGCAAAAATCTTAGCCTGCAAACTGCTAAGAAAATGCCGTAAGGACAAAGTACCAGTAGAAGTCATTGTTGTTGCAGCTCAGTGCGCAAAAGGCACCTTCATGAGTTGGGAGACATACCTATCAAACTTGTTCCTAGTAGACTACAAAGACACACAGGACGTAGGTACGAAAATTCATTACTCATTGTTGATCACTCTCATAGCTTTCATGGGATTGTGAGAACCAAAATATGTTGTCTTTGGTACCACACCACAGTCAGGAGGAGAAATATGTCACGTCCTAAGATCCAGGCCACTAGAAAATCATAAGAGGGAGAGTGGAATTGTATTCGAAGCTTACCTATGGGAGATATAGGAAGCCATCAACCGAGCATGGTGAATAACACTAGAGGTTGTCGCACGATACGAGGGCATCGCCAATTTCTAGGCTAGGAGACAAGCCATGTGGATACAACCAAGGAAGGACTTGGATAAATAGTGGCTATAGATGTGCTACTACATCACCAAGGGTGATATCAACATGATCATCAATGAATGGCCTAATGAATGGAGGATTCCAACTATACCCAGAGAATTACCAGGACAAACAACAGAAGGAGGGGCTCCGTAGGCGGAGACATGACTTCCAAAAATCCTAATACCTAAGAGACAAAGAACGGGCCAAACCAAGTTGAATTAGGCAGATGGCGGCTCAGAACAGCCAAGGACCCAGACGGGGAGGAAAAAAACCATTCAGTCGACCAATGGACAAGAAAAACAGGCTGAGGGAGAACAGGAAACCACATCAAACCCCATCACATAGGAACCAGGGGGAACTAAGAGACCAACAGTACAGGAAGCAAGCACGGGCTAGAAAATGAAGTCACAATGAGCACCACTAGACTATACAATCATGGAGGACAGTGGAGAGATGATTGTTAGAATGGTCCATGATTGTCTAGTAGAGGATTTCAATCATGCAACACACCATAGGGATAAACTGCAGAAGGAACTGACAGGAATGGGACAAATCCTTAAGAAATTTGGGGAAGCCCAGAACACAGGCAGCAGTAGAGGCATAGATCCATTGAGCACATAGACCACAGAAAGGATGGAGGTAGAAGAAAGCGATCCAATTCTTCCGATGCCACATGCACATTCCACGGTCTACATAAAGCCTAGCATGTTGCGAATGGATGAAATTGCAGGACATACATCATTGAAGGATTTGGATCATATCCAATTGGTCTTGACATAGATTCCATCGAGATCATTACACAAAATATAGGTTAGCGTCGACCACGAGATGCACTCTCAAGCACACAAGAACTTAGTTGAGCTATAGCAAGCAACAAAGAAGCGAGAAGTGTTGGAAACAGTTTGTGCATAGGCCAAATCTAAAACTTGGGAGGAAAAGGAACACAGAAATGAGCTAGAACGCAGATTGGAAAATTTTTTTGGGAAACTTCCAACAACTATGCAAGGAAATGAACTCCCAGCCACAGAAAATATCGACCAGATTGCGTAGGCAATTGATCAGTATTAGAGGGAGATCAAGACTCTTTGTGGATAGATTAGACTGACAACTACACCAGCAGTGAAGTAGCAATGGAAGTAGGAAGAAACAATGCAACTACAGGATCTAGGAAAACAGGTCAGCACGGAAACCAACTTGATGGATAAAGAAATGCAGCTTTGGACAAGGTGGGAAGAGGATCCACAAGTCCAACACTGGGACAAGGAGGAGGAGAGCATCAATGCAACTATACAAGAACTCAATCAGTGACAAAAGACCATACCAACTCTGGAACGAGTCAAGGGAATGCAAGAGTTGAAGAATATACAGGTAGAACTTACCACTGTGCAAACACAGAAACAGGAGCATCAGGCTCAAATAGAACCGTTGCAGGAACAGGTAGCAGAAGTACTTACACAGGTAGAAGAAGCTAGAAAAAAGATAGCACAAACCTAGCTAGAATGTGTAGGATTGATGAGCGAGTAAGTGGCAACTCAGAAAGTTGACACCATCAAGGAGAAAACCATGTAGGCATCGACAAAAGCGGCAGAGTTGCAGGAACAGTTCCAGATGATCACCAAGGAGATCAAGGAAGCACAGAGAAATTAGGTGACTCAGGACGAGTCACATGTCAGTGTTGGGGGCCTATTGGCACCACGATGAAGAGGAAATAAGAACGATATTAAGAAATAAAGCGTGCAAAAAAATGAAGTAACAACTAGCAAAAGAATAGCATGGGTGCATGCAAGAAATCCCTCCTCCTCATCCTCTTCCTCTGAATCCCCCGTGAGGGTTGAAGTGTCCTCTTCCTAGAGAGTTAAACTGCGTAGCATTTCCCTCCTGTTGAATCTCTCCTTGAATCTTATATGTATCTATTGACCTCTCATGCAAGAGATCATAAGCCCTACAATCCTTCTCATCGTGCCCCATAGATTTACAAAATGTGCAATAAATATTGGTAAGTGTCTGGACAGATTTTTGCATGTAATATCATTCACCAGGGTGATGTCTATTTATACATACCTTGCACTAGGGTAGAGTAACCTGATTCAAAGGGCTCGGATATCTAGAAGCCAAGTACTCCTGAAATAGGGGGCAATGCTCCTTATCATGGCCCTTTGATTTGCATCTAATGCACCAGATGTCCTCTCTTTTATCTTTTCTCTTTTATTTCTTCATATCTTCAACCTGCAGAGATAAGCTAGTTAGCTGACTCAAAATTTGACTCATACCTAAGATGGATTCTCCCATAGGGGTTTATTCTAGTTTCATGGCGTTCTCTAATGCCTCGGTCTACGAAGCAACCTTCTGCTGCATCAAAGGAACTCTGATGTGTGGTAAGAGGGAAGAAATGAACCATTCCTTGTTCTACTTGTTTGGGATCTAAAAACTCAAACAATATGTCAAGGTCTTAAGCCTCTGATCAAACTCCCAAACAGGTTTAGCTCATATCTACTTGATTTCTTTCAGTTATGTAATGCACTGCAACTCTAACTTAGGTTTCTTGAATTTCATGCTCAATGTAGTTTTGATATCATTCAACGGTTTAGGCTGTACATTCCCTTTAAAAAAACTTCATATACCATCTCAGTGCATGGTCTCTCAAGGTAGTACTAAACGGATCTCGCTTAACATCTTCATCACTGTCTTACTTGATACTCCATACAGCTTCGCATAAGAACCAATGTTGATCAGGATCTTCATATCCATCTCCTCTAAAGATAGGTAGCCTCATTTAATTTTCCATAGATCTTCCTAGGTTTCTTAACTGAGTATGTATTGAACTGTTGGTAACAGTTCTCTAAGTGCTCTGATAACTCTGACTACTCTGGTTACTTAACTGATAACTCTGACTACTCTGGTTACTTAATGCTGCTAAAACAATAGGGGGATTACTAATACTTACTTCGACAATTGATGCAGTTCCTAAAGTTTCTGATTCTTCCCGGCGGGGTTCTTCAATATTTTCTTCCTCTGCCCCAGTGGACCCTGAATGTTCCTCATTTATTAACTCTTCTTCCTCTCCACTATAGAACCCTTTGTCCTGTGCCAGTGGCTCGTAGCTCTGCTCAAATAGGTTTGCCAGAGGAACCTCTCTGAAGGTTCTCCCACTACACGTATGTCCAACCTTTGTGTCGATGTCATTGTCTGAGTTATTGAACATTAGCTTTTCAATATGACCAATTGCTATATATTCAATATGTTCTTCTCATGCAATAGCATCTTGATCTTCAACTTCAAAAAGTGTAAAAATTTTCCTCTAGGTCCCTTATAGAAATATATATTCAATATGTTCTTCTCATGCAATAGCATCTTGATCTTCAACTTCAAAAAGTGTAAAAATTTTCCTCTAGGTCCCTTATAGAAATATCTCTCTGCTTGGCTATATGACTCTACTTTGTCAATAGAAAGCTCAGTAATGTACCCTCCAATAGTGCTATCGAACTAGTGCTCTACTGCTCTTGACATGACATTATCAACTCTCTTGACCTTCTTGATCATCTCCGACGTTCAAACCACGGGTGGTCTAGATCTAATCTCAAACTAGGTATCTGCTAATCTAGCTAACCACTCGTATAGCTCCTTATGAATTCCTCCTCTTCCGATCTCACCGAACTAGTGCTCTACTGCTCTTGACATGACATTATCAACTCTCTTGACCTTCTTGATCATCTCCGACGTTCAAACCACGGGTGGTCTAGATCTAATCTCAAACTAGGTATCTGCTAATCTAGCTAACCACTCGTATAGCTCCTTATGAATTCCTCCAAAGAAAATATCGTGTATATTAGTAAAGATATACCATCCCAACCAATCCTCTATACTAAGGCTAGGGTTTTTGTTCTGAGCTTCAACAAAGTTCCTTTCTTATTCTTCTATCCACTTCTGAATCTCTGTCTTCGATGGAAACCACCTTGACATTCCCTCATGAAGATCCTGGTCCCAACAACAGAACCATTTGTTGGCACAGGGTCAGACCCAGGGTTCAACTCTAACAACACACCAACAAGCCCTAACTACTGGCTCTTTCGGCAACACCTGCAAAGTAGATGCAGTCTCACCTGAAGTAGCAATAGGGGGTTGCAGGACACAGGTGTCTACAGTCTCACCTGAAGTAGCAATAGGGGGTTGCAGGACACAGGTGTCTACAACCAGAGGAAATGCAAAGTGGATCCAAAATAATGACACACAACAACTAGATATTACTTTCCAAATTAAACCTACTTTGCACAGTTATATCTCAGATCTAGCTCAATAATGCAATAACAAACTAACCAGAAGCAAAGAATACAACATCAATCACAAAGACACCAATATTTATGTGGTTCACCCTCTCCCTAGGGCTACGTTCACAGAACTGTGTTTCTTGATATATTATGTGAAAACATACAGTTCTATCTACACATTTAGCTTGCAAATCTCTCTCTCTTTCTCTCTTCTTTATCTCCACTCCCTGTGCACCCAACTGCAAGGTCGATCTTCGCACCTAGTTGAAGATCTTACAATACAAGAATGCTCTCATGCTAAATACTTCTCTCCTGTAATAGCAATAATCACACTCTTAACCCCAACAACCAACAATGACCAACCTCGAACAAACCTTTCCTCACTCCTCTCAGTCTTTATTTATAAATTACAATGACTCTCCGACAACCCTAGGCCAAAACCTAGGTATCAAAACCCTAAGTACCAAAAACTTAGGTCCACTTGACCCACATTTTTCAGGGCTTCGCCAGCCTATCTTTCTGTCTTTTTCGCGAGGTGCTCCAAAGCACTTGTTGATGCCTTTTTCCACTTGTTGAGTTTTCCTCGATCCATCTTCCTTGTTGATCTGTCTTCCTCAATCTTCTCATTCAATGACTCATTTTCCCTTACTTCGCTCCTTCTTTTCTGCTTCTTTGACCACTTCGACCCATTCTCAGTCAATGTGCTTTCTGTGTAGTTCGTACTTCGCCTTTTCTCTTCCTTTTTCTCCGCCTTCTTTCTTAATCCATAACCAAGGGCCAACAATACACTTTATTCTCATCATTTTTTATTGGCTAAAAACATCGTTTAGGGCCTCAAAATGGCCCTGCAAGTTAATGACCTTCAAAAATATGAAAAATTCTAAAATTTTCATATAAAATTAGTTATTTTTCTATTGTAACAACCTTTTAAATATGAGTCATTGATCTCAAATCACATGGACTATGAACCGTTGCTCTATCCTCCATCGACCATCAATGATTAACGCTTTCCTTTGGATGCGCACAACATTTCGCCCAAACTACCTATTATACCACAAATTACCACACCAAGTTGCATTTGTGAGATGGCTTAGTCCATTACCTATCTTGCAAACCTAAATATCATTCTCCTTCATCAGAATCATCTAAAAAAACACTTTTGTTTCCATAATAAATTCACCCATGTGAAAATTGTTTATTTACGCTATTTTCCAATGTACAAACCATGTATACCATCAATTTTGTGAAAAAATAAAAATATTCCACATTTTCGGGTAGGGTTTTCAGTTTGGCCCATTCCCAAACTTCCATTGGCCCGTACACAATAGAATATAACCATCTCAATCTCTTTAGGATTGCATATAACCACCTATGGGGGTATGGATGAGGAGAGACAACCTTGGTGCAAGATTATGCTGACGAATTTGCAAGCTTCCCTATTTCCCTAAGCCTCTGAGTAGCATCTCCCTGATCTAGAATTTTTTTTTCAAAGTTTCCTTCCTCTCTCATATATGACTATAGGGTGTGTTCCTATCCCTTTTGAGTCATTCGAAGAAGAGCCATTTCATTGAGTTGATGCTTGAAGGGCCAGTGGAGGAACCTAGGTGGTTGGCTTTGAGGCAGTGTCGATGGTTAGAGTCAAGTTGTAACTACCTACTTATATTGTTTTCAATAAAATAGTTATCTTTCTCTCCATATATGTGTAATTTTGTTCAATCTATTTTTATATGTTAACTTTCTTTACATATTCGAATTTTCACATTACATGTATAAATAGATTTCATAACTACCTTGTTGCAGTATAAACTTGATCTCCTTTTGAAGGTTGTTACTCATAGAGATCATGAGAAAATCAAAGATAAAGAGCAAAGAACGGCATCAAACGTTAGGATACAAGGTGTGACCTCTTCTTTTCTCTCTTCCAAGTAGTTATTTTATTGCAAGTTTGTATGTATGAGTGTAGGATTTTGTCTTTTACATACATTCAGGCTCTATGTGACACAGACCTAAGGTCACAGGGTAAAAATCCCATAACACTACCGACCCGACCGTCAGTGGTTGGACCATTTTCTTAACAAATTCTTCTCACACAATGCTAAGTCAGTTGACGCATCCATCGACCATTGGTCATCCCCTCTGATTATCAAAACGCTCCTCAATTCGGTTGACCTGATCATCATTCATCAACCACTTCTGGGATGACATGGCATGACACATTGTCACACACCCACTACGGGAACTAAAAGTTTTTTTTGTATTTTCTTCGAGGGACAGAATCCCTGAATTTCTACAGGGCCTAGCGTAGACCATCCCTTCCCTTATCCTCCTCCAAGCAACCACAACATGGCCTTAGCGCAAGCTCCTTTCGCAACTCACGAGTTGGAGAGTCAAGGCTCTCGACTCCTCTTTCTCCAAACGCCAATACCCGAAATGCGATATGGGTATGGCTCCCTCCTCACTAGTGCCTGCTACATATAACTCTAGACTAGGCTAAACACTAGCACTACTCGCATCTTGTGACCTCATGAGTTGGAGTGTTGAGCCCTCGTGCTCCTCCTTTGCGAATCCCCAAGATGCAAAAGGTCAACGATGGGTTGACTCTTTCCCAGGAAACATGTGTCCACCACCTGTCACCCACTTCCACCTTTCTCTGTGTGCTTGTTGTTATTCCACCTGTCAACTACACAGTCCCCACCTAACGGATGTGCCACGTGTTCACACGAGCCCTCGATGCTCGACACTTCGCGACTTCTGCAATCAAAAAGAAATTCTTTCAACCTTTGAACCCCTGATACGCGATACCACGTCGAGGTTCTAATCCAATGGTTCTCTCGTGGCTTGGATCTAATGACCACGATCGCGTCACGATTTCATGAATCGTGAGTTTGTGCAGTCCTACCCTTGACCATTCCAAGTCACGAGTCAGTGAAATGCTACCCGAATGCCATGCATCCTATGTCGATGGACGGTTATGAATACTTCAGGACTTTCAGGACGTTGTCGAGTCCACTCTCTTGCCTATGCAAAGGTTAAGATCGATGGTCAATAGAGCTCCGACAGATCCTTGGATCTACGGTCCTAGATCCCATCGCTACTTGCGAAGGCTGAAAGGGTCAAGGTGTTAACGCCTGTGCTCCTCCTCTAGATCCATTAGTCTTGATAGATCTGGGGTATTTCTAAAAGGATTTCGACCGTTTGTCTACCAAATGATGGGGTATTCTCTTTCGATAATTGGACTCGCTATCCTTTCTGAGCTTGAATCATGAAATTCAACCTCTGGGAGCTTCAAACTCCCACGACTCCAAGACCTTAGAGAGCTACTCTTTCTTGCATAAGGTTTCTAAACCTGGATCGCATGAACCTTCAGATGGTTCTTGTGCAATTGTCCCTGATCTTAGTCGAGTATCTGGGTAAAGGTTCGGTATGTTTCCAAGGTTTATGGGGTAATTTTTGGGGAAGAGTACTCTCGAGGAGCCTTCCTAGAATATTACGAGAATAAAGAAAACAAAACGATTCTTGGTGGAGCGAACTCATTCCCCAAACTTAATCATTTGTACACAAACCAACTATGGCATGTAAGTATACACATGAATCCATTATTTCCAGTCTAAAACACCAGGCAATCATTCCACACAGAAATCATTATGGGCATATAAACATGAGCATGTATTCATGATATTCAATTCAAAATACAAGACATAAAACACTTATCAGATCCACCAGGCGTGATGCAACTATTGAGAGGGGTGCTCATTTCCACCCAACCGTAGGCTCAGTGACTCCAAACGGATTTACCACTAGCCACCCCCGAGCTAGACCACGATGCTTTGAGATTCAATCTCCTACTTCCAACTCAATGGAAGTCAAGGATGAAGGTCAATCTCCTTCTCCTGAAACAGAAAAATAATACAGGATGAAGGTTACTCTCCTTCTCCTATGTTCAGAACTCCCCGTGTTTCCAGAGTTTCTCTAATGCTCTTCCGCGATCCCTGTTGCGCACGCTCACTCTCTACCCTTTACCACACTTCCTCTCTTGCCTTTTTCTCTACAAGATTGCGTGTGGCGTGAACTTCCCCATCCGTGGTCAAGTCTGATAGATTTTAAGGATGGGCAATTCACCCCCATCCCCTCATTAACTCTTGAGGAGCCTCCCCACCTACCAATCTGACAAGAAATCCATTCCAGGGTCAAAGAGTTGCTTTGGTCTTTGAGAAAGTAAAAACCAGTACAGTACTAGCTCGGTGGAAGTTAACGCAACCATTCCAAGTCCCTTCCACCACCTCTTAGTAGCCATCGTGGTCTCTTTTAGCACATCCCCCTCCAAGTAGTCATGCAACACATATTCATAACATAATTTACATTCATCGACCTTTTATACAAAGGTCCGTCAAATCAAACATTCACATATTTGAGTTTGCCATAGTTCTTGGCCAATATAGTTATTTTTACAGACTGGGGGAAATAGGGTGTTACAATTCCCTACCCCTTAAAGGAACATCATTCTCTATGTTCTATCTATCAATATGACGTGTATGTACAGAAGTAAACAAAATCGGATATGTTTGTTTCATGGCATCTTCCATTTCCCACATAGACTCATCTGGGTCAAAATGTTTCCACTGCACCTTGACCTGTGCAATGGTTTAGTTTCTAAGTGGGGTTTCCTTTCTATCCAGTATGCATTGAGGTTTTGGTAGGAATTCTCCCTCCATTTCCACCTGGATCATAGACCAGTCAATTGTATGATTAGAATCGTGTACATATTTCTTCAATAATGAAACATGGAAAACACTATGTGCTTTTACTATGGGAGGAAGTGCTATAATATAGGCTAGAGGTCCCACTCTATCTAGAACTTCAAAGGGTCCACAATACTAAGGTGCCAACTTGGCACAAGCTCCCATCCTCAGGGAACTCTTCCTGGGCCTACCTATGAGATATATGTGGTCTCCC
Source organism: Picea abies (assembly GCA_900067695.1). Taxonomy (NCBI): domain Eukaryota; kingdom Viridiplantae; phylum Streptophyta; class Pinopsida; order Pinales; family Pinaceae; genus Picea; species Picea abies. Next base: position 11,816 of record CBVK0100099549.1, on the reverse strand, counting down.
ATCTTGAATTCTCTTGGAGTTCTCTTTCGGTCGGCGTAACTTTTCTGTTTGTTCTGAGTGAACTTTAGATTTTGTTTTATCTGAATCACTTGTTGTTCCATTTCTTTCAACATGTCGGGTCCAATAGTAATTCTGATTACGGGATTACTCCCACTGACTGGAGTGTTGCACAGCCTACTGTAGAGGACTTTGAAAGGACTCGTCTTCAGGGATTCTTGGTAGCCGTTGTTATAGGCGAATTCCACCAGTGGCAGGTAATCTTCCCACTTTTTGGGTTGATGCATTACATGCATCCTTAGCATGTCTTATAATACTTGGTTCACTCTTTCCGTCTTTCCATCAGTTTGAGGATGATAGGCTGTGTTAAACAGTAATTTGGTCTCCAGACCAACCATCAAGGATTTCCAAAAGTTGGAAGTAAATTTCGTGTCTCTGTCAGACACGATCTCTTTAGGCATACCATGTAGTCTGGATATCTCTTTCATGAATATGTTGGTGATGTCTATTGCCTTGCAAGTCGACTTGACAGGGATAAAATGAGTGGACTTGCTCAATTTATCCACCACTACCATGATGGTGTCATTCTGTTTCGTCGAGGTTGGTAATCCGGTGATGAAATCCATGGAGATGGTTTCCCATTTCCATTCCGGGATTGGTAGAGGTTGTAATAATCCTATTGGGTGTTAGTGTTCTGCTTTAACCTATTGGAATTATATGCATTTGGCTAAGTACTCAACTATGTCTTTATTCAATCCAGGCCAATAGAATTGTTTCCTAGTGGTTGTGATCATCTTCTGGTATCCTGGATGACCAGTATATGGTCTTTTATGTAGTTCATCCATTATGAACCTCTTCAAGTCATCACAATCTGGAATATATAGTCTGTTTTTGTAAGTTAGCAGACCTCCATCTATCATCTGGTAGCCTTCATACTTTATCCCTGTGGGTTTTTTCTCCAGGTATGAGGTTACGGTCTGGAAGAATGTGTCTGTTTCTTGTGCATTCTTGACTCTTTCCTTGACATTCATCTCGTAGGTTCTCACCGCTGTCAAGTGAATTATTTTCATACTTCTGCTAAGGGCATCGACCACCTTATTTTCCTTTCCTTTAATATGTTTGATTTCAAAATCAAACTCGCTAAGGAAAGCCATCCACCTAGCTTGTCTGGCATTGAGCTTTGGTTGGTCAAACAGATATCGCAATCCACAATGGTCTGTCATAAGTACAAATTTCCGTCCCAGGAGATAATGCCTCCACATTTTTAAGGCATGCATTATGGCGGGCAGTTCTAGATCATGGGTCACATAGTTGACTTCATGCTCATTCAATTTTCAAGATTCATAGTAGACTACACTTCCTCCTTGCAGAAGGACTCCTCTGAGTCCTTCCTTGCAGGCATCTGTGCATACAAGGAAGTTAGCTTCGGAATCAACAATCTTCAACATGGGTGCGTGGGTCAGTAGATGTTTTAGGGATTGAAATCTTTCTTCACATTCTTGTGTCCACGTGAATTTAGCTCCCTTCTTCTGGAGGGTAGTGATTGGACAACCAATCTTGGAGAATCCTTTTATAAATATCCTATAGTATCCTGCTAAGCCCATAAAGGATCTGATATCTGGAATGTCCTTTGGGGTAGGCCATTCCATGATAGACCTGATCTTGTCAGGGTCTACTGCTACTCTTTCTTCAGATATGATATGGCTCAAGTAATGTATTTGCTTCTGGAAAAAGTCACACTTGCTAAATTTGGCATAGAGCTAATGTTCTCTTAGCACTTGAAGCACAAGTCTAAGATGTTCCTCATGTTCCTCTCTATTCTTGGAGTAAATTAATATATCGTCAATAAAAACCAGTACAAATTTGTCTAGAAATTTGCTAAGCACATTGTTCATCCAACACATAAAAGTGGCAGGGGCATTGGTTAATCCAAATGGTACTACCACAAAATCATAGTGACGATATCTCGTCCTGAAGGTAGTTTTGTGGATGTCTTCACCCTTGATTCGGACTTGATGGTATCCAGATCTCAAGTCAATATTTGAGAATATGGAAGCACCTCCCAATTGATCGAACAGGTCATCGATCCTGGGTAAGGGGTACTTGTTCTTTATGGTTACCTAATTGATTTGTCTATAATCTATGCACAGTCGGAGGGTACCATCTTTCTTTTTCACAAACAGGATTGGTGCTCCCCATGGAGACACACTGGGCCGAATATAGCCTTTGTCCATCATTTCTTTTAGTTGTAATTTAAGCTCAACTAGCTTGGGTGTGTTCATCCTGTAGGGTGTCCTAGACACTAGCATCGCTCCTGGTGCAAGTTCTATCGAGAAGTCAATATGCCTTCTCGGAGGTAGACTCGGTACCTCTTCTGAAAATACATCTCTATATTATTTTAGTGTGGGGTGGTCTTCGAGGCTTAGTTTGTCATCTTCAACTGATTCCAACACCTGTATCGCATACAATGGACATCCCTTTCTGCAATACTTTCTCATCTGAAGGGCTGATATTTGTCTCACCGAGACAAGTTTTTGGATCCCTTGAAGGGTTATCCTTCTTCCTTCTTCACTTACACATTCTAAGGTTTTATGGTAATAGTCTAATCTGGCCTTATATGTGGCTAGCCAGTCCATACCAATCAATAGGTCATACGATCCTAGGGGTAGTATGTTAAGGGTTGCTTGGGTGGGGAATTCACCCATAGTGAATTGGCAAGCTGGTATGACCTTCGCTACCTTTCTTTTGGTGCCAGTGGCTAACTATACCAACCATGGCTTGGCGTGTTTATGTGGTTGTAATTTACACTTATCAACAGCCTTAGGAGCTATATAACTCAAATTTGAACCAAGGTCAATTAGAATATACACTAGATGGTTGGTGATCATACCTTCCATCTCCACCAATGAAGCTTGGTGGTCATCTTGTTTATTATCTAAGGCTGCATTAATTTGCGGCACACTCTTGGCCACGTCATTGACAGTGGTAGCTTCTTGAACGTTGTAAATTCTCCGACTGTTCTGTTTTCGATGCGAGCAATCCCTTAGTAGATGTTCTTCTCCACAACCCCAACATTTCAAAGGTTCTCTCTTTGGGTTATCAATCTTTCCTGGGGTAGATCCAGAAGGTTTATTTCTGCTCTGGGAGGGGAAATTCTCCTGATGTACACTTCGGGTTGGGAAGCTCATCCTTGAGTCCTTTTATAGTTTTTAAATCTTGGGGATTTAAACCCCTTTTTCTGGAATCCCAAACTATTCTTCTACTTCCAGTCTTCGCGAGGTTCTGTCCGATGCCCAAGCTGTTCATAACAATATCTTTCCTTTCGGATAGTGTCTTCTAGGGTCTTTGGCTCGTCAAAATCAATCCTGTTCTGATAGTCCTTAGGTGGTCCACTGATGAATCGTTGTACCTTTTCCTTTTCTTATTTTATATAGGGTACGTACCTCAGCAACTCGAGGAATCTGATGACATATTCCTCTATGGTGAGTTGCCCCAGCTTGAGTTCATAGAATTCTTTAGTCTTTTTATTGAAATACTTTTCTGATGAATACTTCTTCCTAAAGTATTTCTCAAACCATTCCCAAGATAGGTCCTCTTCGTGAATCCCTTTTACATTCTTAAGGTCTTCCCACCAAATGGAAGCCTTTCCATTCAAGTTGAAAGTGGCTAATTGGGCCTTCAAATTTTCTGAGAAGTCATGGACTCTGAAATACTTCTTTAGTCCAAGTAGCCAGGCCTCTGCTTCCTCCCCCTTCTTTATTTCACCGTCGAAAGAGGGTGGTTTGGCCTTCTTGAATTCTTCGAGATTATGACTTTTGGAATGCTTTCGCTTCTTCCATTTTCTTTAGGAATAAGAACTAGTTCTGCTACTAGAAGATCCCTCATGGTCGCCAATTTCCTTTCCATAGGAATCGTCCAACGCTTGTCCCTTATCTCTGGGGTGGACCTTTCTTGAGGTGCTCTTCCCAATGTGGCCACTTAAAAGACCACGTTTCTGTATCTCAGGTGGACTTCGACTTTTCTTTGTCTGTCGTCGGTCCGCGTGACTAGTGTTAGGTCCATGCTGCAATTGTCTTTGTATGTCAGATAAACTCTATAGCAAGACTGGATTAATTTTTGTTTGCTTCTCTTGCTCTTTTATCAACCTCTTGTTGTCAGTCTTGCAGCTCTATAGTTCGACCATGAGGCTCCTCATAGTCTCAGCTAGATCTGGAGGGGTCTCTACCGCTCTCCTTTCGTCAGACTCTTCGTCTCTATTGTGGGAGCCATCCCCCACTTCGTGGTGCATCATCATTCTATGCATCTGCAATTTCCCACGGTTGATCGTCCACTTGTGTGCAGGAAAAACACTTGTTGTTAGTCAATATTTATATTCATTCATAACCAACGCATAATTCATATTTTTCAAATGCATACACACAATAGGAATTTTCATTCTTAACTTCAACTTTTGATAAAAGGGGTTAAGATAGAGGGTTACTCCTTTTAAGAGTACTTCAAATGGATTTTCTGTGAAAATTGTTCATGAGCCCAAGTAGGCAAAGTGTTGTAACCATGCTCTCATACCAATTTGTCACACACCCACTACAACAACTAAAAGTTTTTTTTGTCTTTTCTTCGAGGGACAGAATCCCTGAATTTCTACGGGGCCTAGCACAGACCATCCCTTACCTTATCCTCCTCCAAGCGACCACAACCTAGCCTTAGCGCAAGTGCCTTTTGCAACTCGCGAGTTGAAGAGTCAAGGGTCTCGACTCCTCTTTCTCCAAACGCCGATACCCGAAATGCAATACAGGTATGGCTCCCTCCTCACTAGCGCCTGCTACATATAACCGTAGGCTAGGCTAAACACTAGCACTACTTGTATCTCGCGACCTCACGAGTTGGAGAGTTGAGCCCTCGTGCTCCTCCTTTGCGAATCCCCGAGACGCGAAAGGTCAATGATGGGTTGATTCTTTCCCAGGCAACATGTGTCCACCTTTCTCTGGGCGCTTGTTGTTATGCCACATGTCAACCATGTGGTCCCCACCTAACGGATGTGCCACTTGTTCGCACGAGCCCTCGATGCTTGGCACTTCACGACTTCTGCAGTTGAAAATAAATTCTTTCAACCTTTGAACCCCCGATACGTGATACCACGTGGAGGTTCTGATCCAACGGTTCTCCTGTGGCTTGGATCCAATGACCAAGATCGCGTCGCGATTTCATGAATCATGAGTCCATGCAGTCCTACCCTTGACCACTCCAAGTCATGAGTCAGCGAAATGCTACCCGACTGCCACGTTTCCTATGCCGATGTATGGTTCTGAATACTTCGGGACTTTCAGGACTTTGTCGAGTCCAATCTCCTGCCTATGCAAAGGTTAAGATTGATGGTCAATAGAGCTCCGACAGATCCTTGGATCTATGGTCCTGGATCCCATCGCTACTTACAAAGGCTGAAAGGATCGAGGTGTTAACTCCTGCACTCCTCCTCTAGATCCATCGGTCTTGACAGATCTGGGGTATTTTTGAAAGGATTCTAACCATTCGTCTACCAAACGATGGGGTATTCTCTTTCGATAATTGGACTCACTATCCTTTCTGAGCTTGAATCACGAAATTCAACCTCTCGGAGCTTCAAAATCCCATGACTTTGAGACCTTAGAGAGCTACTCTTTCTTGCATAAGGTTTCCAAACCCGGATCGCATGAACCTTCAAACGGTTCTTGGGCAATTGTCCCTGATCTTAGTCGAGTATATGGGTAAAGGTTCGGTACGGTTCCAAGGTTTATGGGGTAATTCCCTAGGAAGAGTACTCTTGAGGAGCCTTCCTAGAATAGTACGAGAATCAAGAAAACAAGACGATTCTCGGTGGAGCAAACTCATGCCCTAGACTTAATCATTTGTACACAAACCAACTATGGCATGTAAGTATACACATGCATCCATTATTTCTAGTCTAAAACACCAGGCATTCATTCCACACAGAAATCATTATATGCATATAAACATGAGCATGTATTCATGATATTCAATTCAAAATACAAGGCATAAAACACTTATCAGATCCACCAGGCATGATGCAACTGCTGAGAGGGGTGCTCGTTTCCACCCAACTGTAGGCTTAGTGACTCCAAACGGATTTACCACTAGCCACCCTCTAGCTAGACCACGATGCTTTGAGATTCAGTCTCCTACTTCCAGCTCAACGGAAGTCAAGGACGAAGTTTACTCTCCTTCTCCTGATACAGAAAAATAATTCAAGACAAAGGTTACTCTCCTTCTCCTATGTTCAGAACTCCTTGTGTTTCCAGAGTTTCTCTAGTTCTCTTCCGCGATCCCTGTCGCATGCTCTCTTTCTCTACCCTTTACCACACTTCCTCTCTTGCCTTTTTCTCTGCAAGATTGCATGTGGCGCGAACTTCCCCATCCGTGGTCAGGTCTGAGAGATTTTACGGATGGGTGGTTCACCCCCATCCCCTCATTAACTCTTGAGGAGCCTCCCCACCTACCAATCTAATGAGAAATTCATTACAGGGTCAGAGAATTGCTTTGGTCCTTAAGCAAGTAAAAACCAGTATGGTATTGGCTCAGTGGAAGTTAACGCAACCATTCCAGGTCCCTTACACCACTTCTCAGTAGCCATCGTGGTCTCTTTTATCACATCCCCCTCCTAGTATTCATGCAACACATATTCATAACATAATTTACATTCATCGACCTTTTATACAAGGGTTCGTCAAATCAAACATTCACATCTTTTAGTTTGCCATAGTTCTTGGCCAATATAGTTATTTTTACAGACTGGGGGAAATAGGGTGTTACACACATCATCCTGAGGTGTCAAGTTGGATGATGTGGAATGACGCATGGATGATGATGTGGCATGAAACATCATCACCCTCTTTCCTTCATCGATCATTGGTCGATTCTCTTGGACAATGATCAGGGGATCAATTTTTGCTCAATTTTCAAAAGTGCTCGGAATGAGATGAAAACAATGCCATTGCATCTGTCTCGTTTTCCTGATTCCGGCTGTATATTTACTTTCGCAAATGGAGTCCGTATGGAGGAGATATCGCGATTTGACTGCCAAGTCAAACAGGGAAAAATTTGGGATGCTGACTGTACCTATCCGTACAGTCCGTACAGCCACATGGAGGGTCGTACCATCATGATGACGTGGCATATTGATGATGTGGTGCATTTTGGTTGGATGTTCGTGGACCAGTAACATGTTGACATGTGTCGTATTGGAAGCGAATGAGAAGAGAGCATGTGGCCCAATGGTTGGGCGCCACGTGTCCCTCATTTGGTTGGCTTATATTTTCTTTGTAAAAGTAATGGAGGCCGTGGGGTTCGACCCCCGGACCTCCCACAACACAAAGGCTTTACAATACTCCGCCTACCATTAGACCACCGTATGTTTCTTGAAATATATGCGGGGTTTAATTGTTATAAGTTTATGCAATGTATTATATGGAAAAGGGCGCGGGCCGGGGCCCAAGCCCCGACCCATGGTTCCATGTTTCAACGCATATAACCGTAAGTCTTAATGTATGGGCGCGGGGTTAATACAACCAACGTTTATGTTTAAACATATATATAATATGTGTAGTGCCCGGATTAAATATTTGCGTGGGTTTTATATATGTTAAACCATATTAAAATGTGCGCGCGGTTGTGGAGCGCGGGAGTTACAATCCGTTTGCATGGTTTTCAAATGGTCAAATGACTTTTATGCCCAGCCTATGGTCGCATGAGCAATATGACCCAGTGTCGAGGCGATTAAGGGCTGGGCACCCCTAACCGTTATACAGTTTGGACCGATGCGCAGTTGCGTACGGGTCTTGGTTTTTACGCCTTTAAAGAGCGTGTGTGCTAGGTTTGAAGCACAAGGGTGCAGATTGTAGAACCGAAGACAGCATAGTTGAAGGGGAGAACTTCAAGGAGGCTATCTTCTTCATTTTTCGACCGTTTCATGTGCCGAAAGAGCCCAGACAGGGGTTTTGGGATGCTGCGGAGCCATTGGAGCAGTCATTTTGTCAATTTGAGCACTGTAAGACATGTTTTTAAGCACTTTGAGCAATTTAATATAAAAGATCCATTTGGAGGCTGGACCAGGAGATGTAGCCTAGAGTGGGGTGAACTCCTTTATCAAGTTGTTGTGTTTATGTCTGATGTTCAATGATTTTTGCTACTGTCTATGTTTATTTCTACATAAGTAATCCTTTATTATGTGTTGCAAATTGATCCGATTGCTTTAAACACATAACATTTCACTTGCAATTAATTTAATCAAGTTTATCAAGTCTTCTTCAATTTTAGATCAAGTTGGTATCAGAGCAAAGGTTTTGAAGACTTGATTGTTTGCAAGTTTTGTTTCTGATGCTCACAAGGTTGAAACTCACACGAGGAGAAGGTCAACTTGTGGAGCCAAGTTCTTATCCAACGAGGAGGAAGCAGTTTCGTTCACCACAGATTGCAGAGAGACATTCACCAAGTATGGCACATGCAGATGATCATGAACGTGTTCCAGATGAAGAAGTAGATCTCAGGAAAACTCTCATGCAGATGAGAGATATGATGAAGGTCATGTTGGAACGAACCGTGATGTCACAGGGTGAAGGCTCTAACCCTTCAATGCATAAGGGAGGCGGTGGTGACAAGACTCCAAGCAGAGATGGAGGGAATGGTGCTTCTCCACCACCCTCTCCTCCTCCATCATCCTCATCATCTTCTTCTTCTTCATCAAGTTCGAAACATCTTCCCCATGGGCATGGTAAAACTCCTTCGCAAATTCCTTCATTAAAGCTTGATATA
>CBVK0100099548.1:0-24473 GCA_900067695.1 Picea abies | reverse complement strand
ATGACATCAATCAAACCAAAACATTTACATCAATGACAAACCATTGGCATCAATGACAACATGATCCAACACTTACCTTCTTTTCAAGGATCCAGTAGCAGCCTTCATGGAGTTACACTTTTCAGAAGTTTTGAAAGTTTCAGATTTCTTCAACTCGCCCATGTTTTCAAGTAAGTATGTTTTCCTGAAAAGCTCCTTGTCACTGTGGTTGCACGTTCAACATCATTTGCTGATCAGTAATAAAGACAAGATTTCTTCAGTGTTCAAATTGCTTGGATGGCTTCTATGGAAATCAACATTCACCTAGCAAATGGCAGAGCTGGTTAGTGTAGGAGTAGGAAATAAGCTCGTTGCCCGAGCATTTCCAGTTTGCAGCAGAAATAATATTTAACTTGATTGAATAAAGGCGGGTTTTGAAGGTTTATGGAAGATCAGTTGCACAGAGTTTGAGAATTTTCAAAGATTCATTTTACAGGCTAATTGACTCCATGCCCAATGGAACACTAGAGTTTAAAGTCGTGTTTGAGATTTCAGTAGGAAAGGCATCAGATCTGGAGTTCTTGAAACCTCGCAGGGAGGATTCATCCCCAATAGGAGCCAGATGTTAGCACTCAATTTTTCATTCAAAATTTTGGGTGCGTCTTCCGCATATTTAGGTTGAAATTATAAAAAATTTCAAGTGATTGTCAATGTCTAGACCTCAAAGTCTCCAATCTATCTTGATAAGTTCATATTGATCATTTTTTCCCATCTTCCATTGACTTTTCCCTCTTCACCTGCAATATAAAAATATTTAATGCTATCCAAGCTATATCACAAGTAAAATGATGGGTCACTAGTCAAAGAACAAAGACAAACCATGCAACACGAAGCACCTGTTCAAATCATGCACCATCTGAATGATTGAACACCAAATGTCAACATTGATGTTTGTGTGTCATTGGGTGAAGTTGAGTCAATGTGCCAAGCTACACCATGAGATGAAGGAGCGACAATGGTGGTAGTCTGAAAAAGATTTTATTGCATGCCTGTGCAAAGCAAGCGACGAGAATAGGAACCATTCATTGTAGAGAATGAAATAAAACCTTGACAGAGATCCCAAATCCGGTGTAGAGAGTTGGAAGAACTACTTCAAACCCAAAATTAGCAAGGGCTCATTATAAGAGTATGAACAGGGCTTCGTCATAAGTTTTTAGTCACTCACAGCTACTGTAATTTAACATCAATTGTGGCTACTCCTGTAGGACTTTCTCCTCTAATCAGTCTCGATTTGGAAGCATATCCTGTTTCGTGGAGCTTGCACACTTTGCGTTATTTTTCAATTAGGGTCAATGCTGCTATGCTAGGTCGCAAACCTTTGTGCATGAGAGTATCCATGGGTCGTGTACAAGCTGGGGTTTAGAATATTCAGGGCGGCGTTTGTGCTGAGCTTGTCGTGGTGACACAAATCCTAATCGATCAAACCCTTACTTTGCAACTTGGCTTTGGCGTTGGAAGAGCTCTTGTCTAATCGAAGGAGATTGAGATTGTATTCAGGCATTGAGATTGTTGTATCAAAATGAGTAAGGTTGATAGTTCCCTTGCTCGAGCAGGGAAAGTGAGAGGGCAGATGTCGATGGTGGCCAAGGATTGTCATCATTGCCTAGTTCATATATATCATTAAGTTCCCAAGATTGGCCAATGTTAGAGTAAGCAATGAGCTTGGCGCTGGGAACCCTAGAGCAGCATCTTTTTCAGTGAAAATTATGACTCTGATGTCCTTCTTAATTTCAATGATATTTGGCATTGTTTCTATTGAAACGTCATGAGTTATGCATCCACAGAAGGGACAGAAGTAGCAGATGCAGTGGCAAAACTTTCTCCTTTCTTAGCTTTATCTATTATTCTAAAAGATTCTCACCGTTTATCTAAATGGGATAATACAGATCCTCCAAATTTGGATGGCAATCTAGATGGGACACCAAAAAATGGGGTGATTAACTGATCTGCTACACTTTTTATCTGCTATTCATCCAATGATAAATATATTGGACTCCAAGATTCAGTGCATTTTGAAATAGCATGTAGTCAAAATACTAGATTTGAAGCCAAAGAAAATATCCTTAGCATTTGTGTTCGTGGATGAGATTGATGCAATTGGTAGGCAAACAGGATTATTGCTAGAAAGGAGGGATTCATATCTACATGAGGCAGAGTACCTGGAAACTACAAAATCTTAAAAAGATCAAGCACATCCCAGTTTTTTTTAAGCAGCATTCTTTTTGCATTTGAGAACACCGTTGATATCATTCCCTGGCAGTTACAGGTTTTGAATGTGATTGAGGATGAGATGGCAATCAAAGCTTATAGGTGGCAGAACAATTGGCTCATTAGTCAATCAAATCTAGTTTTAAAGGAATCCCGAAGACAGTAAACTGTAAAGTATCTATAAGTTATATCTCTGGTGAAGATACATTGAATTGATGTTGGAGTAGAATCAACAAGCAAAGATAATCACAACATATTTCAATCTTGAGAGGTAAAGCTTGAACATTTGGCTAAATAATTATCAGTCAAAGATCCATCCAAATTCCAAATCCCGATTCTTAATAGCTATTGATAAAATGTTCAAGATGAAGTTTCGGTGGTTTAGGCGAGCCCAAGAGCGCTCATTAACCACTGAAAGGGGGCCTTTTCGGTGGATAAGGCATTCAAAACTCGATACTCTTAACCACCGAAAGCCTGTAACTGACAAAATTAGCAAATTTTTGCCCAAATCATAAATTTTTGAGTTCGAATGGTTGGAATCCTTTTCAAATGAATGATGAATGAATTATCAGGTCAGATTTAAAGACTATTTATAAGAGATAAGGCAAGAAGAAGAGGTTTAATCACATTTGGCATCTTTTCATAGGCAAAATTTCAGGGGTTTTTAGCTACACATCATCAACTCGAATTTATCTTTAGAAGAACAGGTTGAAGAAGCCTTGGAAGGCTAATCTTCATGTCATCAANTAGAAGAACAGGTTGAAGAAGCCTTGGAAGGCTAATCTTCATGTCATCAACAATCAACACATTTGAAGGACCAGCTCATAGAGATTATCCTCCTTTTTGGGTTTTATCCCTATCTTTTTGTAAATCATAGAGATTATCCTCCTTTTTGGGTTTTATCCCTATCTTTTTGTAAATGTAATTTGACTTTCTATTTTAGGTATAGCAGATCCAGTTTTCTAGGATCTGGAAACTATATGTAAAGGCTATAAAGCCATTAACATTTGAGGAAGAAGGGGTTCGATTTTGAGTGCTATGATGCTGCCACTGTAATGAAAAGACCTATTCTTATTTTATAAAAATTTGCAAGCTTCCTTCAGTTGTGTTGTCATATTTTCTCCTTTGTTCTTTGATATCTTATGAGTGAAAGTTCTTTGTTGATGCTCATTCAATTTGCATTCACTGTCATCTCACTGGTTAATTCTTTTAGTTGATAATCATAAGTTATTAAACCCATTGTGCTTGTTGGTATGAAGTATAATCTGGTTCAATAGATGTTTTCTTACCCATTTAATCAAACCTCTTCTGACTGCATTGCTAGAAGGCCTTGTGAGATTTTGTAGTTCTAGACAGTCTTGAAAACACATTCCAGCCCTTAGATATTCATCTTGATCCAAAAACCACATCAAATATAAAAGAAAATATTTCCCCAAAAGAGTTAGTTACCAGGTATCTCCGACTTACAGCCTAGGAGAGTTTCCTGGAGTGATAACACTATAGACATTATACAACCACAAAAATCACAAACATAAAGGATAATAGGAGTGAAAACAATCTCAAAGTAGAGTCTAAAGTCCCGAATCTAAATGACCACTAATTTACAATTGTTCTGAAATCCATAACATGCTTTCCAATCTCCATTTATCCTTTTTTAAATTCTATTGTTCTAATTAAACTTGTGATGAAGATTAACTTTAATATATTTGTATCAAGTCACTTCATCTAACATATTAATGATCTAGATTTATGAGAAAAATGAAATGAATAACATATTGAATACAATAAAACAAAGATATGGAGAACAACAACAAATATCCAATGAACAATAACTTCTATTGAATAAAAAAAATAGGTTGAAATTGTAAAACTGCAGAACTAAAAACAACTTGCTCGAATGGTGGTAATTATCTCTGAGAAGATATGTGGCTTCTATGTGAATCCCTATGAGAAGAATGATTACAATGAGGCTCTAGAGGCCCTTCCAACATTACTCATGAAACACAAAAAGTTATGTGGGCCCTTATGGGTACGTTGGTACCTAAACTTCCTACGGTCATATTTTTTGCATACAACTTCTATTTTAGGTGCGTGATATCCCATTGGAAATGTATTTTCAATAAATACACAGTATTCCATCAAACTCTAACTCTGTCTATATTTTCACTATGGAAAGTAAAGAAAACATTGTTTAGGGCCCCAAAACAGCCCTGGAAGTACAAAAAGATGTATTGGCATGGAAAATTACAAAATAAACATGTTAGATTAGGTGGGAGGCCACCAATCACCACCTAGAAGCTGGATAGGGCTTCAAACAACCCTAGAAGTGTAGAACCCACAATTACAAAGAATTATAGAAGAACGTCCTGAATTAAAAACTGTCAAGATGAAACAATTGGAATAGGTGTGTGGTCACCAATATCCACATGGATTAGTCCTCTTGCATTAGGAAGAAATGATCTCTATTGCATTGAGTGTCCCCATCAAGTGAGGAAATTTCTATTGAATTTGGCTCTAGGTGAGCCACTTGCCTTGGTGTAGGAGTTGCCCTGCCTTTATAACTCAATAAAGTTGGATCCTATGTTGATGAGTTCCCTTGACCTGTATTTCCACTATTTGATCAGTGGATTCTTGTTCCATGAAGTCAAGGTTGAGATTTGTTTGTGTCAACTATTGTGCGATCTCTGAGGTGTTCAATAATGGTGGAAAATATGTTCAGAGGAGGTCCACATTGGAAATTGGGTGCAAGCCAAGGAAGGGGGGGTGTTGAGTGCAAAATAATTGCCACGCACAACCTTGGTGATGGAGTAATACCCATAACAAAGTGGACAAAGATTCTTAAGGGGCCCTCTAAGGTGTTATTTCTACAAATTTAAGCAAACATTGTCCCCCACATAAAACTTGTGTGGTACCTGATGTTAATCATGGTGTTTCTTGTACTTAGCATTCGATTTCTGTAAAATCTCATAGACCTATTGGAGCAAGTGCTAAATCTTCTCAGTGAATCTGGTTCCTTTGTCGGCCTCAGAATGAACATGGGAAGAATTTGTCTATGTGGTTGCAAGAGGTACTGCAACATCAATGGGACTCACGGTTTGGAATCACGACCCCACTTGAAATGGTATATGGTATCTAGATTTATGAGAAGAATAAAATGAATAACAGACTAAATGCAATAAATCATAGATATGGAGAACAAAAACAAACATCCAATTAACAATAACTTCTATTGAATAAATAAAATAGACTGAAACTATAAAACTGCAGAATTGAAAACAACTTGCTCGAATGGTAGTAGTTATCTCTGAGAAGATATGTGGCTGCTATGTTCATCCCTATGAGAATAATGATTACATTGAGGCTCTAGAGGCGTTTCTAACAATACTCATGAATTCCAAAACACTAGGCACCCAAAAACCTAACACTAGAAGATGAAACACAAAAAGTTATGTGGTCCATGATGGGTAAGTTGGTACCTAAATTTCCTAGGGTTGTAAATTTTGCATATGACCTCTATTTTAGGTGTGTGGTATCTCGTTGGAAAGGTATTTTTGAGAAATACACATTATTCCATCAAACTCTGACTCTGTCTATATTTGTACTGTGGAAAGTAAAAATAAAAACATTGTTTAGGGCCCCAAAATGACCCTGGAAGTACAGAAAGATGTATTGTCATGAAAAATTCCAAAATAAGCCTTTTGGATTAGGTGGGAGGCCACCAATATCCACCTAGAAGTTGGGTATGGATTCAAACAATCTTGGAAGTGTAGAACCCACAATTACAAATAATTACAGAAGAATCTCCTGAATTAAAAACTATCAAGATGACACAGTTGGAATAGGTGGCTGGCCACCAATATCCACCTGGATTAGTCCTCCCCCATTGGGAAGAAATGGTCTCCATTGAATTGAGTGGGTCCATCAAGTGAGGAAATTTCTATTGAATTTGGTTCTAGGTGAGCCACTTTCCTTGGTGCAGGAGATGCCTCAACTTGATAAACCGATAAAGTTGGATCCTCTAATGACGAGTGACCTTGAACTATATGTCCACTATCTGATCAGTGGATTCCTCGTTCCATGCAGTCAAGGTTGAGATTTGCTGGTGTCAACTGTTGTGCGATCTTCGAGGTGTCCAATATTGGTGGAAAATATGTTCGAAGGTGGTCCACATTGAATATTGGGTGCAAGCCAAGGAAGGGGGGTGTGGAGCTCAAAATCATTGTCAGCCACAACCTTGGTGCTAGTGTAAGGCCCATAGCGAAGTTAACAGAAATTCATATGGGGTCCTATAAGGTGTTATTTCTGCAAATGTAACTAGATATTCTCCCCCAACTGAAACTTGTGTGGTACCTGATGTTGATCATTGTGTTTCTTGTACTTATCATCGGCTTTCTCTAAAATATCATGGACCTATTGGCACATGTGCTAAATCCGCTCAATGAATCTATTTCCTTTGTCAGGCTCAAAATGAACATGGGGAGAATTTGTCTGTGGTTACAAGAGGCAATGAAACATCAATGGGACCCATGGTTTGGAATCACAGCCCCACTTGAAAGGGTATATGGTTGGTGGAGCTATGGAGAGACCTATTGTAGTTCTGTTGAACATAGGGAAGACTCTCATCCCATGTACATGGAATCTTAGAGTTATACATGTGAAGGATGTGCACAATCATATTATTGAAGAGCTTTGTTTGGCCAACAGTTTGAGGGTGGAAGGCAGTGGATTTATTGAGCTTAGTGTCCAGCAGTGACCAGAGACTCAACTAAAATGTGTTGAGGAACCTGCTATCCTGATCGGATATGATGGTCTATGGTATCCCAAAATGTACCCACACTCATTTGAAGAACATATTGGTAGTATATGTCATTGTGATGCTCTTCTTGCAAGCTTTAAGAATGATCATCTTTTAGAATCGATCAACCACCACAAATACGTAATCATTTCCTTACTTGGTGGATCGAAGGAATGACATGTAATCCATCAAGATGGATTCCCAAGGCCTCTTGGGAGTAGGAAGAGGGGTGTATAATCCTTTCTTCTTGATGGTTTCCTTCGAAATGGGATAGGCAGTGACAGATCTGATATATTTGCTGACGTCCTGTCAAAAGTTTGGCCAATAAAAATGTTTCTATAGAATGACCACAATTTTCTCCAGGCCAAAATGTTCTGCTATTCGATGGTAGTTAGCCTCCTAAATCATATTTGCACACTCACTTGCAGGAACACAGAGATGGCCTAGATAGCATAATAATCCATCCTAAATGTGAAAATTGGTGGCATTCGCTCCTATACCCAAGAGATGATAGGTGGTGGTGAAGAAAGGATATCTCTGATAAAGCTGGGGAAACTAATCCAGGTGGATATTGGTGGCCACCCACCTATTCCAATTGGCTCCTCTTTACAAGTTTTAGTTAAACACGGTCTTGTGTACTTCTTTGTAATTGTGGGTTCTACACTTTTGGATTTATCGAAATCCCTACACAACTTCAAGGTGGATATTGATGGATGCCCACCTAATCCAACTCGATTATTTTAGAATTTTTCATGTCAGTACATCGTTTTGTACTTCCAGGGTCGTTTTGGGGCCCTATACAATGTTTTTTTGGCTTTCCATAGTCAAATTATAGGTCGAGTCAGAGTTTGACGACATAATGTGTAGTTCTCAATAAGACCTTTCCAATGGGATATAAAATGCCTAAAATGAAAGTTGTATGCAAATGTTACGACCCTAGAAAGTTGACGTACTGAATTACCCAACGGATCTCACATAACTTTTGATGTTTCATCTCCTAGGGTTAGGATTTTGAATGTATAGGGTTTTGGAATTCATGATTAAAAATGCCTCTAGAGCCTCATTGTGATCATTTTTCTTAGACGGATCTGCATAGCAACCACATCTCTTCTCAGAGATAGCTACCACCATTCAAGCAAGTTGTTTCATTTATGCAATTTTACAGTTTCAACCTATTATATTTATTCAATAGAAGATATTGTTCATTGGCTATCTTTTGTTGTTCTTTGTATCTCTCTGTTATGGTATTCAATCTATTATTCATTTTGTTCCACTCATAAATCAAGATCATTGGTATCAGAGTGGTCTTCTCTTCATTCTTTTTTCTTTGTGCATGTCCCTGATAAGATCTAGGTACAAGAAGTTTGGAGTCGAACCAATCGAGACTTTGCAAGATCGGTTGTGCCAAACTTGAAAAAAAATCATGGTAGACAAGAAGAAATATGATGGAGTAGTATATCCTTTTAAAATGTTTCTTGAGGAATCCCTTGTGCCAAAAAGGAACGAGATGATGGACAACTTTGCACATATCCTTCAGAAACTACCCACAAGAGATGCATCTTCATCAAGCAGCCATGTAACCCCTTTCAAGGTACAAGTAAATTTTGATATTCCATTATTTCAAATACATAACATGCTTTCCAATATCCATTTATCCTTTTCTCAATTCTATTGTTCTAGTTAAAATTGTGATGAAGATTAACTTTAAGATATTTATATGAAGTCACTTCCTCCAAGCTATTAATGATACGGATTTATGAGTAGAATTAAATGAATAACATATTGAATACAAAAACACAAAGATATAGAGAACAACAATAAATATCGAGTGAGCAATCACTTCTATTGAATAAATAAGATAGGATGAAATTGTAAAACTACAAAACTGAAAAACAACTTCCTCGAGTGGTGGTATTTATATTTGAGAAGAGATGTGGCTACTACACGTAGTCGTCTCAGTAGAATGATTTCAATAAGATTCCATAGGAATTTTTAACATTACTCATGAATTCCAAAACCCTAGACATCCAAAAACCTAATGTTAGGACATGAAACACCAAAATTTATGTGGGCCCCAATGGGTAAGTTGGTAACTCAACTTCCGAGGGTTGTGGATTTTGCATATGACCTCTATTTTAGGCATGTGATAGCCTATTGGAAAGGTATTTTCAAGAAATACGCATTATGTCATAAAACTCTGACTCCTTCTACAATTTTGATGTGGCAAACAAAAAAAACTTTGTTTAGGGCCCCAAAATGGACCTAGAAGTGAAAAAAGATGTACTAACATGAAAAATTCCAAAATAAACTAGTTGGATTAGGTGGGAGGCCACCAATATCCATAGAAGTGTAGAACCCAAAATTACAAATAATTACAGAAGAATGTCCTGAACTAAAAGTTGTCAAGAGGGTCCAGTTGGAATAGGTGGGTGGCCACCAATATCCACCTAGATCAGTCCTCCCCCTTAGGAAGAAATGGTCCCCATTGCATTGAGTTCCCCCATCAGGTGAGGAAATTTTTGTTGAATTTGGTTGTGGTTGAGACACATGCCTTGGTGACAGAGATGCCCTGTCTTGACAACCCCATAAAGTTGAATCCTCTATTGGTGAGTGCCCTTGAAATTTGTGTCCACTGTATGATTAGTGGATGCATGTCCCATGCAGCCCAAGTTGAGATCTATTGGTGTCAACTATTCAGTGATCTTCAAGGTGTCCAATAATAGTGGAAAATATGGTCGGAGGAGGTCCACATTGAACACTGGGTGCAATCCAAGGAAGGGGGGAGTGTTTAACTCAAAATCATTATCACCAACAACCTTGGTGATAGTGTAAGGCCCATAGAAAAGTGGACAAATCTTCCAATGGGTCCCTATAAGGTGTTCTTTATACAAAGGTAAGAAAACCTTGTCTCCCACCTTTAACTTGTGCAGTAGCCAGTGTTGATCATGGAACTGCTTTTACTTAGGATTGGATTTCTAGAAAATCTCATGGACTTGTTGGTGGATGTGTTGAATCCACTCAATGAATTTGGTGGCTTTTCCAGCCTAATATTGGACATGGGAAGAATATGTCTTTGTGGTTGTAAGAGGTAGTGCAACATCAATGGGACACAAGGGTTGGAATCCCAGACCCACCTGAAAGGGGCTATGGCCAGTGGAGCTATGGACAACCTTATTATATCTATGTTGAACATAGGGAAGAATATCATACAATGTACACAGATGCATATATTTAAACATGTAAAGGATTTTCACAATCATATGATTGATGACCTTTGTTTGGCCATCAGTTTGAGGGTGGAAGGTAGTGGATTCGGTGACCTTGGTGTCCAACAGTTACCAAATAATCGACCAAAATTTGATGGTGAACTTGTTATCCTGATCAGAGATGATGGTCTATGGTATCCCAAAATGGATCCACACTCATTCGAAAAATATCTTGACAGTACATGTCGTTGTGATGGTCTTCTTCCAGGCTATGAGAATGTCCATCTTTGAAAACCGATCAACCACCACAAATACAAAATCATTGGCTTTCTTGTTGGAAAGAAGGCCATAATTGTAATCTATCGATATAGATTCCCAAAGCCTCTATGGAGCAGGAAGAGGGGTCTATAAGCCTTTCTTCTTGATGGATGTCTTGGAAATGGAGTAAGAAGTGAAAGATATGATATACTTGTTGATGTTTGTCAAAGTTTTTTCCAATAAAAAAGTTTATGTAGAATGACCATAGTTTTCTCCGCACCAAAATTTACTTCCATCCAATTGTAGCGAGCTGCCAAATCATCTTTGCATGCTTGGTTGGAGGAACATAGAGATGGATCAGATCGCTTAACAGTCCATCCTGAATGTGAAAATCAGTGACATTTGTGCATGTACCCAAGATATGATAGGTGGCGATGAAGTCAGGATCTTATTGATAATGTTGGGGCCGCTCAGATACCTCATGCCCACATGAATTGAATTCGGTGGTGAGTGCCACGGGAGGTCGATTGAGGCAGTCAACGACATGATTTGTGCTCCATGTCTTATACTTTATGTTGAGATGGAATTGTTGTAGGTATGTGGACCACTTTTGATGGAATCCATTCTGTAACTTCCCTTATTTATGTATGAACTAAAGAGGCTAGTAATCATTGTCGATTATTGTCTCCTTTCCCAGAATGTAATGTTTCCATTAGTGGAAGGATTTCACAATGGAATACATTTCCTTGTCATAGGTGGGGTATTTTTGGATGCTATCTGAGAGTGTCTCACTATGGTATGCTACTGGAAGACCATGATGTGTGAGAACTATTCCTACAACATAATCATATGCATCAATCTCAATTTCAAATGGTTGTTGCAGATCAGGTAAGGAGACTACTGGAGACGAACATAATTGATGCTTTAGATCATCAAATTCTTGTTGTTGTGCCTTCCCCAATGCAAAATTTTCCCTGCCACCTGCCTTGGTCACTTGGCCAAGGGCCCATGCAATATGGGAGAATCCAAACACTAACCGTCGGTAGAATTTGGCAAGTCCCAAGAAGCTCTAAAGCTCAATTAGTGTGGTCGGGGTTGGCTAGTCACGGATGACTTGGATATTAGTTGGATCCACATGTACCCCGCGCTCATAAATAATGTAGCCCAATTATTGGAGCTTGTTCATGCGAAAGGATCATTTTTGCAAGTTGGGATATATCTTGTGTTTCCACAGAGTGCTCAAAACCTATTGAATATGCTACATTTGCTCCTCCCAAATATAAAGGTGTACTAATTTACAATTGTTTTGAAGTCCATAACAAGATTTCCACCCTCTATTTATTGTTTTATCAATGCCATGGTTCTTTTAATATTGTGATGAAGATAAATTATGTGATATTTGAATGCAATCACTTCTTACGTGCTATTAATTTCATATAGGAAATTAGTGTAAGTGATATTTTTGGATTTGATTTATGTAACCTTTATTTTTCTAGTGTTAATTTTCATACCCATACTAGAGAGAAATTCTTGTGAATTTTAGTTTCTTGTCAAGATCATAGGGACTCCTCACCATAATAACAATATTGTTAGCATGAAGAAGGTGTTGAATCGTAAACTCATAAATTATCCATTATCCTTCAAATAGTTCCAAGGCATAATCAATTTTTTTGATTATCTATGATATTAAATATAGAACTATAGGTGGGATCGCTAGGGAGAATGAAATGATGTTTAATTTCAACTATCCCCTAGGATTGAATGTTACCACTTTGCTAAAATGGTCTCATTTACATTATGCAGTGATAATTTTTCCTTATTTGGTTTGATTATGAGTTTTACTGTCAATTTGATTGCATATAAAGAAAAAAGTTTTTGCTCATAAAAATTCAAAAGATCATCTACCTTACACACATTCCACTCATTAAATTCTATTGATACTTATACAAGAATATTATGAGGTATTAAAAGATTTTCTTTTATGTATATTTATTGTATCTGAACAAGCATTGATCACAAAGGTTGAGTTTCAATTAAATGATATAATTTAAAGAGAGGGAAAGTTCATTTTATACAGATTCATTTTATGAAAATAGGGTATATTGATATTGTTTACCATATATAAAATACTTTTATATAAATCCAAAGGCCACCGCATATGTATAATAAGTGTTGGTTCTATATAGGAAAATGTGGTGCATTACAATTAAAAGGTTGGAAATTTTCGATGCATATTTCATATGGTATATTATATGAACTCAACATTGACACTATATAGTGCTTTCCATCGCTTAAACTTTGAATTTAATCACTCATATTGGAATATATGTATACACTACATCGATTATTTTCACTGAATGTGGTTTTAAATGAAATCTTGGATATTCACGTTTGTTGTGAAGTTTGGGTTTTCATTTAAGTTGACAGTCTTATATAGTGGTTGACATGGTAATATAGCATGTGATTGATTTCATACTTGGAAATATATCAGGCATGTGATTTTTTGAAGATGGATAATATTCAAGTTGTATTTTTCTTGCAACCATAGAAGAAAGGTTTAATGGAATCAATATGTAGAGTTGTAGAGAAAAAATTGACTTGGAAGGTCAAAATTTGTGTTTTAATGGTCATTGTAGCATTAGGCAGAGTTTAATAAATCGACGACCAATATTGTGTTTTATCTCGAGATCAATGACCCTAATTCACTTTAATAAATTAAAAATTTATAAGGTTTTTAATATTTAGAAAGCTCGAGCATATCAACATCCAAGATTCATTTTTGGTGGCTTGAAAAATGAATTAGATCAATGGTCTAGATTTGTTTTCATCCATTGGGAGGTTGGAGTTGATCAATCATCAAGATTTCTTTTCATAGGTTTGCAAAGTGGGGCATATTGATGGTGTGGATTATTTTTTGGAGGTTGGAATAAGGGATCACATCGATGACCAAGATCATCTTGACTTGAATATCAACAACCTAGATTCATTAGGGATCTAGTAAAAAAATAATCACTAGAAAGGTATTGAGAAGAAGAAGAGACATGTCCACACATAATATTGATTTGGGCATTCAAATTTCTTAGAAAGAAATAAAGAAATTTTTGTAGCAGTAAGTGCATGGAAAATTGCAACTTGTAAATGTTGTAACTTTTCATTTAGAACTTAGAATGAACCATGAGTATATCTATTATAGAGGTGTTAAATAATCATATTTTGAATTGTTTGTCTCTTGTTCTTCTTAAATTGATATGAAGAGTAACATGTATTCTAATTGATGAAATGTTTTATGTTATGCATGTTCTAACAATAATTATTACATGCACATTTATTATGGAATGAGAGGTACAAGAAAACAACTTTGGTTCTTGTATGAGGACTAGGTTTATGGAATATGATCAGGAATCTTACATCCATGAAGAGTGTTAGAAAAACAGGATCACAGAGTAATAAAATAAAACAAATGCGGAAATAAAACACAGAAGATACATGATATAATAGAGACACAGATATGCGTGGTTCACCTAATGTGGGCTACGTCCACCAGATAAATTGCTAGGTCCTTCCTTTATTATTATCCAACAAATGAAGGGATACAACCTACAACAAACCCATTGTAACTTCCTCTTCATTCTCTCACAATATCCTATCTCAGAATACAATATTCTCTCTGATACACAACCACAATACCTTTCCCCCATAAGAGAGGGTTTCCTTCTAGGGAAAAAAACCCTAACATAACTTTTACCGTTAGATCTATGACCTTATAAGAGAACCTATTTTCACTCCCCCGCGTGGAAGAGTGTACATTCTTCTGGGGTGTAAATTCTTCATGGGGTATAAACATGGCTAAAATCAAGGACCTCTAAATCAGGAAGATAATCAGGCTCCACAACCAAAATATGAGGTCATAGGTCTTCATGTCAACATGGGAAATGATGAGACAAATTATAATGGAGGAAGAGATAGGCAGGAGCTTGTAGCTATGATAAGATTGCATAGAGAAATGCAGAGCTACAAGGTCGATAATGAAATGATTATGAAGACCGATGAAGAGATACTTTAGATTTTGAATATGTTGCATAAGAAAGTAAACAAAGAATATACTACAAAGAAAAAAGATAGTACTAGACAAGTGACTGCATCCAAATCTCATTGTAGAAACAATGATCATGGGAATGATATATAATCAAGAAGCATGAGTAGGTGTCAACATTTTCCAAGGAAATCCACTAGAATAACTCATTCAAGATAAGGTCCATAGAGACAGAATGGATTCAATCTGTAAACAAAACTAGAACAAGTACAAGATGGTAGCCATCAAATACCACCAAAGGTCAGGAGACATACTCACATTGTGGAACCCACAAATCCTAAATTTAATAGCATCTGAAGCAACCATGTACACCCTAACGGTGCACATGCAAATCATAAGAAACATTGAGGAGATTATCTACAAAAATGTGTATGGACCCCATGGGCCAAAGGAAAAGAAAGGAATGATCTGAGACCTAGACAATATAAAAGGTTGAGCCACCAACCTCCACTTGATCCTGGTAGGGGACTTCAACATTATCACCTCTCTTGTGGAAAAGAAGAGTGGTATGAGAAGATTGGATCGGGATACAGAGGAGTTTTCAAATTTTATAGACAGATATGAGATGGTACATATCCAAACTAAGAATGGCCAGTTCACCTGGAACAATAAACAGATGAACCATTTTCAGGTAGCTACAAGACTCGATCGATTCCTTATATCAGAGGCAATCATTATGCAAGGGATAACCTTATATTGCAACATCCTACCTTGGGGTGGATTTGATCACTGGCCAGTGCAACTGGAGGCAGTCTTCCATACAACACCTAAGAACAGACCCTTTAGATTCAAGAAATTTTGGATTGATCACCAGAATTTCAAGGAAAAAATCAAACAGTGGTGGTGGGAGGAGCAACTGAAGCAAGGGACTAGGATTTTCAAACTACACAAGAAACTTAAATACATCAAAATTAAAATAAAGGAATGGAATAGGGATATATTCGGGAATATAAACACAGAGAAAAATGACATCAAAGAAAAAATGAAAAAAATCCAAGAAACTTGCATGTGAGAGGGCTATATGGAGGACCAAAAAAAGGAAGAGCTCCAAATGACCCAAGAGTGGGAGGCATGATGCCAGCAGGAGAAAACACTCTGGCATCAAAATTCCCACATATGATGGCTAAAGGAAGGAAAGAAGAACACCAAGTTCTTCCATAGAACAACCATGGCCATAAGAGCCCATAACAAAATCTTGAAGATCAAGGACCAGGATGGAATCGAGCGTAAGTCACATAAGGAGATCAAAAGTGATATGGTTAGACACTTCCATGGGATAGCCCAAGAACCACATGAAGATAGATCGAAGGCCATTCAGAGGATAACCCAACATATTCTAGGCTTGGTTAACGAAGAAAAAAACATTGTCCTGAACAAACCTATCACCACATAAGAGGTGGACCAATCTCTCCAGGAAATGCCTAGTGGGAAAGCACCATGTCTAGATGGATTCACTGTGGAATTATTCAAAGCCCACTAGAAAATCATCAAACATGACATCTATAAGGTAGTGGAGGACTCTAGAAGGTCTACCTCGATCCTTAAAGCACTAAACGCAACCATGATCACCCTAATCTGCAAAGAAAATGAAGCCAAAACCCCTCAACTGGTACATACCCATAGCACTTTGTAATGTGATATACAAGATCATCTCCAAAGTCATAAAAAATAGATTGAAACCCCTCCTACCCTCACTGATCTCCCAAGAATACGTAAGCTTCATGGAAGGTAGACAAATAATGGACAACATCATCCAGGCCCATGAGATCATTAACACCTTAAAAATTCAGAAGAGGGGGGCAATGATAATACAACCGGACTTAGAAAAATATTATGACAAAATTAGTTGGCATTATATGATCAAGAGCTTGGAAGCCTTTGGTTTTACCCAACACTAGACCAGTTGGATGGTCAGTTTAGTATCCACAACAAGCTACTTGCTACTAATCAATGGAGCCTCAGACAAACCTTTCTGGACCATGAGAGGGATCAGAAAAGGAGACCCATTATCTCCTTTCCTGTTCATTTTGATGATGGAATGCCTCAACCGGAGCATAAAGAATGCAACAAAAACTGGGGAAATAACAAGGCTCAAACCATTCAAAAACTGCCCTACTTCAACTCACCAACAATTTGTGGATGATACACTACTCCATGGCATACCTACAGTCAAGGAATACAAATCCTATAAATGAATCCTAAAAGAATTTAGAGAAGCCTCGGGCACTGAGATCAACCACTCCAAGTCGATGATCTTTTTCTTTGATACCAATCTAGCTATCCAAAGGAATTTGACCAACATTCTAGGCTTTGAATGGAAAAAACTTCCAACCAATTATTTCGGGGTTCCTTTGATAGACAAATTTTATAATTTGTCAACTTGGGAAGGAGTAATAAATAGGTTACAAGAGTGGGTAAAAATCTAGATGTATAGGTCCCTTAACCTAGCCGATAGACTGATCATAACCAAGATTGTTTACAGGCTATCCCAACCTTTATGATTTCATTCTTCCCCACTCCAGAGCGAATCCTACAAAAAATCAGAGCCATCCAGAGGTACTTCCTGTGGTGAGGTGCAGAAACAAAGAAAAAATGGGCCGCGGTGGCCTGGGAAAAAGTCTGCAGGCGAAAAAGCAAAGGAGGCTTGGGTCTACAAGATCCACAAATGACAAACAATGCATATGGGGTGAAAATTTGGTGGCGGTGGGTCAAAGAAACTACAACACCTTGGGTAAACCTATGGAAGAAAAAGTACGCACCGAACACCCACGACCAAGACAGAATCCACTTTGGAGGAACTAGGGAACACTCAGCCATTTGGAACCTAGCTTGGTGCAACAAAGCATGGATTTAGACACACAAATTTTGGGAAATCAGGAATGGCAGAACAACCAGATTATGAGAGGATGATTCGCAGCAAGAACCAAAGATGGAAAATCTTGACAGAGGGATACTCCAACAGGACCTCATCACACAAGGAAAAATCAACATCTGTCAATACTAGTAGTAGGGAATGGACCACAACAAATAGAGAATATGGGACAAGATTAATCCTCAGAACAATGAGGTACCCACAACAACAATAAAAGAGGTGGACGAGGAACTAGGCAGACAAAAAATAACAGTCACAGAAGGAGAGGACCAGTTGAGGTGGCGGGAAAAGGATGGAAGGGAATTCAACCTAAAAGAAGTCTAGCACTATATGGTGGACCCAGACCAAGATAAACTGGTGCAACATTGGGATAAGCTCTGGAAAAACCCCCAATGGCCAAAGATTAAGATCTTCCAGTGGCTAATATTACACAACCGCATCCTAACATGGGATAACCTAAGGAAAAGAGGCTTCATCGGTCCATTAAGATGTAATCTTTGTAAAAATTAGGAAGAAACAACCAACCATCTCCTTCAAGACCGTGCCTACACTGCGGAACTGTGGGAATAGGCAGCAAGTATCTTCCGCCATTCCGATAGGATCCGTGGTAAAATTGTTGCAACCATCAAGCTCTAGAGAGAAAACTACAGCGACCAAGAAGAGGTGAACCTCTGTTGGACCCTCACCCCAGGAATGATCATATGGTCGATATGGAAGATAACGAATTGATGAATTTTTAGAAACCAAAGCTGGC
The DNA here is from genome assembly GCA_900067695.1 of Picea abies. Taxonomy (NCBI): domain Eukaryota; kingdom Viridiplantae; phylum Streptophyta; class Pinopsida; order Pinales; family Pinaceae; genus Picea; species Picea abies. The sequence goes on along the minus strand of CBVK0100099548.1, from coordinate 6,248 downwards.
TAGAAAAGAAGATGAAGGAAACAATAACCTCCATGATACACGAGATAGTGATGAGACACAACTACCATAAGGGTAGAGCACAACCCACGTATCAAGACTCTCGAGTCTTAGATTTTTTCCAGCTAACAGGTCAGTACAACCCCAATCCAAACAGATAGTAGCCACAACTCTAGTTAGGTGAGCACAACTAGAAACTGCCACCTTTAGGCTCCCTCAAGTTGAATTTTGATGAGGTAGTGAAAGGCAACCTAGGAAGAACAGGTTTGGGAGGAGTAATCATGGATAGTAAAGGGAACATCATACGACTATACATGGGAAGCATGGGAAACTCAACTAATAGCGTTGCAGAATTTGAACCCCTAGAGACAGGTCTAGAGATTCTCAGCAGGGAGGGGATGATGAATCGCATAGTGGAAGGAGACTCCGCTCTAGTCATCAACACAGTGAGAAAAATCCAAAACGGTACTAGAATAGGTAAAATCCAGAGGCAGTGGCGATTGGCCTACCTACTAAAAAAATTCCAGGAGCACTTGCAGACAAGGATCATTGTGGAGTTGCACTGGGTGAGGAGGTTGGCAAATGGACTAGAAGAGAGAAGAGAAAATGAGGGGGTCGAGAATGAAGGTCTAGAACTGGACACAATCTGGTCCAACATCTTGCAAGGTCAATTCTGGACAGATTGCACCCAACTTCTGGCAAAAGATTGGGACAATAGGAGTAGTATGGAATATTATGGAAAGAATGGAGGTGCAACAGACACTGAAGGACATGTAGGTTCTAGATAGGATTTGATGGCCCATCAATCAAATAAGGTTATAAATGCAGATGTAGATCACACATCAGGTGAAGGTACAACACCACAGTCCCGTCAATAAAAATAAGTACATAAGTTACCCATTGGAAAGAAGAAGATATAACTCGCAGGTGGAAAAGGACAAAGGATGATAGGTTAAACCAGGGCCAAGTATGAGAACACCTCACCTAAGTACCGATACAGGGCAGGGAAAGGGATGGTGTATAATGAGCAGGGAAAATCATTGGTGCAGGGATAACAACAAGGTCATGAAGCACACACGCTCTAGAATAGAGGACACTGACGGGCAGGAACACCTTGAAGAGAAGACCATTATTGTAAGGATGGGACCAAAGCTGGGTTGGCTCCATAAAGGCATGGACACCAAAACTTACCATAGAATGAGGCATCACAATTACAGGGGCCACCTTACTTAGTAGAGGGAGGTGAAGTGGAACAAGGAAATAACCCAATGTAAGAACCACCACCTACAAGTGAATATGGTATGCATGAAGAAAACCAATAGCAAGAGAGGCCCCTAGGGGAGAGAACCTCCATAGAGCGCCCGACGGATGACAAGAATTGAATAGGCAGCCAAGGAAAAAAAGAGCACCTTCCTCATGAAGATATACACCAAGGGGAAGACGATAATTAAAATATGGGAGGGATAAATCAACAATGCCCATAGGGGCAAAGCCTGGTCAACACTAACACAGGAAGCAGGGAGGATACGGGACCCCAGAGCCACACAACTGAGGTTAACCCTCTACAACAGAACAATGGACGAAGATTTAAGAACCAAAATGATGATAAGAAAGATGTGTGCGAACCGGGGGGAGACCAACAGGATGAAAACCAAAGAGCACAAGAAAGAGAGCACAAGATATCTCAACCACCTCAGTAACCTAGAGGTGTGGGTAAAATGGCTAGTGGAGGACCAGAAAAGACATCAAGAGAAACTAGAAAGGATGGCGGGGCAATTTCATCTCTATCTACGCTACGTCCACCATATAGATATCACTCCAGCCGCCAGAAATGGAACCCCAACATGCATCATAAAGCTACGTCTGGTGGAACAGAGGGAGGAGGACACGACATAGTAGGAAGGGGATGAAGAGCACCCCATCAACCTATACTATCCCAGGACCCACCCAGATCATGTCTCTCAGAGTAGGAGCTAACCCCACTATTCTTAGACTTTTTGATTTCTTTTGAAGAAGTTTTTAGATTGGATTATGGTAGCCTGGGTTGGTTTCACATGGTGGCAACCCAGGCACATTTTTTAATTTTCAAATATTGCATTCTAGGGACCCTGGATCTAGTTTTCATTCAGGAAGATCATGGGAGCCAATGCATCAGTTTTGTATGATAACCTTATAATGCAATATATATTCACACACTCATTTACAAAAAAAATAAAATAATGTGAGCATTATTATTTAAAGGACTAAAAGTAGTGGTAATGTAAAATACTTTATATTTAGTGATAATGATAATGTAAAATACTCTATATTACATATTTTAATAATGTTTTTCACATTTTGATAGTATATTACAAATACCTTAATAAAGGCTATGTCTATATGTAGTTGAATATTTTCAAATAATAATGATATTTAGTATTATTATTATTATTATTATTTAATAAAAATAATCTAGTTTTAAGGTCACAACCAAGATATACACTAAATTGGTGTACGAGACTCCCTTAAAGGACAAGGGACCCCCTCATTTTGACTACTAAAGTCTATGGAGGCATACATACCCTACCCGCTTTTGGATTTGAACAAAAAATTGTCTTTGACTTTTATATATCAAACTCAATAGTTATTGTTGGCTGAATTTCTTGAAACTCTATTGGTTTTTGAATTCCATTTCATTAACAAAGATTATTAGTTTTGAATTTCTACTCATCAACATGGAATTTTCTTCTGAGACTCAATTTGACCCCACATTTACTCTAATCAATGGTCACCTCCTTGTAGTATCTTAATTTCTCTTATTCTATCATTATATATCATTCCATAATCTCTCCTTAAATTTGCATGTAATAATAATTTAAATATTATCGTTACTGTGTAGAGTGACCTCTTCCTCAACACCCCAATGATTTATCCAATACTTGGCAGCTTTATGCCAACCCTACTTGAGTCACATGTAGTTTTCAATAGAGTTTGAAGAAACCTTGGGAAGCCTCTTTTCTTCCATGTTGTTTATCTTGTTCTTGTACATTAAGTACCTAGTCATAGTCATGCTCTCAATGAAGAAATGACCTACTTATGTGAAGGGGATATGATTGGGTGCAATGCCTTTAATTTTAAGACCATAACTTACAAAATTATTTTTAATTTACTCTATCTTTATCCACAATTATACAGCCATGATACAACCACAAACATCACAACCGTAAAGGATAATAGGAGTGGAAATAATATCAAAGTAGAGTCTCAAGTCCCAAATCCAAATCTCCACTAATTTACAATTATTTTGAAATCCATAACATGCTTTCCAATCTCCATTTATCCTTTTCAAAATTCTATTGTCCTAGTTAAACTTGTGATGAAGACTAACTTTAATATATTTGTATCAAGTCACTTCCTCCAATATATTAATGAAGTAGATTTATGAGTAGAATGAAATGAATAACATACTGAATACAATAAAATAGAGATATGGAGAACAACAACAAATATCCAATGAACAATAACTTCTATTGAATACAAAAAATAGGTTGAAACTGTAAAACTCTAGAACTGAAAACAACTTGCTTGAATGGTGGTAGTTATCTCTGAGAAGATATGTGGCTTCTATTTGAATCCCTATGAAAAGAATGATTGTAATGAGGATCCAGAGGCCTTTCCAACATTACTCATGAATGCCAAAACCCTAGACATCCAAAAACCTTACACTAGGAGATGAAACACAAAAATTTATGTGGGCCCCGATGGGTACGTTGGTACCTAAACTTCCTAGGGTGATATTTTTTGAATACAATCTCTATTCTAGGTGCGTGATATCCCATTGGAAATGAATTTTCGATAACTACGCATCATTCCATCAAAATCTAACTCTATCTATATTTTTACTATGGAAAGTAAAAAAAACATTATTTAGGGGCCCAAGATGGCCCTGGAAGTACAAGAAGATGTACTGGCATGGAAAATTACAAAATAAACACGTTGGATTAGGTGGGGGGCTAACAATATCCACCTCGAAGCTGGGTAGGGCTTCAAACAACCCTGGAAGTGTAGAACCCACAATTACAAAGAATTATTGAAGAACAACCTGAATTAAGCTGTCAAGATGAAGCAATTGGAATAAGTGGGTGGGAACCAATATCCACATGGATTACTCCTCCCGCCTTAGGAAGAAATTATCTCCATTTCATTGAGTGGCCCCATCAAGTAAGAAAAGTTCTATTGAATTTGGCTCTAGGTGAGCCACTTTCCTTAGTGCAAGAATTGCCCTGCCTTGATAACCCAATAAAGTTGGATCCTCTGTTGATGAGTGCCCTTGACTTGTATGTCCACTACTTGATCAGGGGATTCTCATTACATGTATTCAAGTTTGAGATTTGTTTGTGTCAACTATTGTACGATCTCTGAGGTGTCCAATAATGGTGGAAAATATGTTCGGAGGAGGTCCACATTGGAAATTGGGTGCAAGCCAAGGAAGGGGGGCTATTGATCTCAAAATTATTGTCACACACAACCTTGGTGATGGTGTAAATCCCATAACGAAGTGGAAAAAGCTTCCTATGTGGCCCTGCAAGGTGTTATTTCTACAAATGTAACCAAACATTGTCCCCCACCTGAAACATGTGTGGTACCTAATGTTGATCATGGTGTTTCTTGTACATAGCATTGGATTTCTGTAAAATCTCATAGACCTGTTGGAGCATGTGCTAAATCTTCTCAGTGAATATGGTTCCTTTTTCGGTCTCAGAATGAACATGGGAAGAATCTGTCTATGTGGTTGCAAGAGGTAGTGAAACATCAATGGGACCCACAGTTTGGAATCATGACCCCACTTGAAATGGTATATGGTATCCGAATTTATAAGAAGAATAAAATGAATAACATACTAAATACAATAAAACAAAGATATGGAGAACAACAACAAATATTCAATGAACAATAACTTCTATTAAATAAATAAAATAGCCTGAAACTATAAAACTCCAGAACTGAAAACAACTTGCTCGAATGGTAGTAGTTATCTCTGAGAAGAGATGTGGCTTCTATGTACATCCCTATGAGAAGAATGATTACAATGAGGCTCCATAGGCGTTTCTAACATTACTCATGAATTCCAAAACACTAGGCATCCAAAAACCTAACACTAGAAGATCAAGCACAAAAAATTATGTGGTCCACGATGGGTAAGTTGGTACCTAAACTTCCTAGGGTCGTAACTTTTGCATACGACCTCTGTTTTAGGTGTGTGATATCTCGTTGAAAAGGTATTTTCGATAAATACAAATTATTCCATCAAAATCTAACTCTGTCTATATGTTTACTGTGGAATGTAAAAAAAAAAAAAACATTGTTTAGGGCCCCAAAATTCCAAAATAAACCTTTTGGATTAGGTGGGAGGCCACCAATATCCACCTCAAAGTTGGGTGGGGATTCAAACAACCTTGGAAGTGTAGAACCCACAATTACAAATAATTACAGAAGAATGTCCTGAATTAAAAATTGTCAAGATGAGACAGTTGGAATAGGTGGGTGGCCACCAATATCCACCTAGATTAGTCCTTCCCCATTAGGAAGAAATGGTCTCCATTGCATTGAGTGACCCCATCAAGTGAGAAAATTTATATTGAATTTGGTTCTAGGTGAGCCACTTGCCTTGGTGCAGGAGCTAGCCTGCCTTGATAACCCGATAAAGTTGGATCCTCTACTGACGAGTGGCCTTGAACTGTATGTCCAATATCTAATCAGTGGATTCTTGTTCCATGTAGTCAAGGTTGAGATTTGTTGGTGTCAACTGTTCTGTGATCTACGAGGTGTCCAATAATGGTAGAAAATATGTTTGGAGGAGGTCCACATTGAATATTGGGTGCAAGCCAAGGAAGGGGTGTGTTGAGCTCAAAATCTTTGTCACCCACAACCTTGGTGCTAGTGTAAGTCCCATAGAAAAGTGAACAGAGCTTCATATGGGGCCCTGTAAGGTGTTATTTCTGCAAATGTAACCAAATATTATCCCCCAGTTGAAACTTGTGTGGTACCTAATGTTGATTATTGCGCTTCTTGTACTTAGCATTAGATTTCTCTAAAATATCATGAACTTGTTGGTGCATGTGCTAAATCCCCTCAATGAATCTATTGATTTTTGCGAGCTCAGAATGAACATGGGAAGAATCTATCTATGTGGTTACAAGAGGCAATGAAACATCAATGGGACCTGTGGTTTGGAATCACAACCCCACTTGAAAAGGTGAGATCGGAAGAGC